>VWYH01005887.1:843289-880185 GCA_013399365.1 Pampusana beccarii
CGTCCCGCCCCCCGCGTCGCGTCCCCGCGTCCCGCCCGCCCGGCTGGGCCTGACCCGCCCACCCCGCCCCTCCGGAGCCGCTCGGGTGCCCCCCTACTCGGCCTCGGGCTCACAGGCCGGGCCCCGCCCTTCAGCGGTCGCTGCGAGGCACGGCCCGCCCCGCAGCCCCCGCGGTTTCCCAGCAGCCGGCGTTGGGCAGCGCGTTCTTAAAAAAGGGGGGTGGGGGGGAATAAAAAGGAAAAAGAACCCGAACTGGGAGTGGGCGGGGCCCAGCTCCACTTGTTTGCGGCTAATAAGCAGCAGGGCAATTAGCGGCATCCCCGAGAAGCGGTGACGGTTCGGGGCGGGAGAGCTGAGCAAAGGAGGGGGGCAATGTGCAGTTAGGGCAGGAGGGGCTGGCTTTAAAATGAGGGGGGGTGCGCAGCCGAGGGGGGGTTACCCTTATCATGCGCCACAGAGAAACACAGTGCAAATCGCGTCTACGCCGTTAATAGAAAACATTCCGCTAATGAAACGACGTCCCCGAGCCGCTTGAAGGGGTGTTTAAGCACCAATTTAAGCGTTCCCCCAGCCTTCCCACCGAGATCTTTAAATGAAGCATATAGTATTGGAACTATTTGCTCTAGGCAGCTTTGTGCTTTTTAAATGCCCGAACGTCACCTCGACATAATTTAAGTGGTTATCTGAAGTGATTTATGTGATCGTCTTGCCATAAGCGATTATCTCAGCATTTTCGTTGAAGTCAATTTCAAAACAAAAATCTCATGATGGTCGACAGAGTCTTGAAGGAACCTTTCGAAAAAGTGCGTGCTTTTAGCTAATAGTTTAAGAATAAAGAACATCTGAAAGTACATATATGTGTTCGCTGTTCTTTAGGATTTTTTTTTACAGTTTGTTCCTTATCATTGATACTGCACTTCACAAGTTGCCTCCCTTGTTCTTCACTGTATTTCACGAACTATATGCCCCAACTGATCTCTGACTTTAAAACTACGGGACAAAAATGTAGCTTAATTTAAGAGAGTTACGGTGCCTTCGGTACTTAGCACAAATCTGGCCAAGCAAATGCATAAATGACGTCTAAATCTCTCAGAACGGCAGCGAACATTTTTCTCTACACTGTTGTACGGCACATTGCAGTTTGTACGTGAGAGTGGTTTGTAAAGTGCTGCTCTCTAGCCATGAAGGCTTTTCGCAATGTTTGTTCCAAACTCTTCCAATCTTGCCGTCTGTTTCGTTAAGCGGACTGACAGCCTGAGAGCCGGGCTTTCGGGCAGAGGGGCAAGTTTGGGCTCCGATCCTGTGACCACTACCGGAGCGAGTGCTTGTGGTTTGTAGGGACCTCTTCTAGGATAAATTATTCGTTACTTTTGCAAAAAGTAGGGACAAAGTCCCTGCTTAAGACCAAGAAAATTAAAAACGAAAAATCAAGGGAGCTATATGACATGCTAAGTATGACTCATTTTCAGCGTCAGACTTGGGTGGAAAATTATTAGAGGTACACTTATGTGGTTTTAGGACGTGGTATCGAAAATTCAGCCACGCTGAAGTTCACAGTTTTAGTGTATTTGGTGTATGAAGTTACCCCAGTGCCTGACAGAGTGAAGAGCAAGTCTGCAACCTATATCTTTCTGTGTTTGACAGCATGCCTTCGGGGGAGTTATTTTTAAATTTAAAATGAGTATTTATTTTACTGCAATATAGGTGAAATACCCCCTTTTTCCCCTCCCCTGCACTGTTAAAATTTCTGTACAGTATTTTCCAGTGTTTCAGTTGCTTATGTACTTTTGTATGGGAGTTGTGCATGTTTGTCATATTGTTGCTGACATAAATGACATGGTGAACCACTGAAACAGGAGATAAATCTATCTGAATGATTGTAGTAAAGTCACACCACAGGACTCGCTTGAATGTGTGTTTTTCTGAACTGTGTCTGCTTCTTGTTATTTAGAGATACTTTAAAATACACAAATAACTCATTGGTGGTTCATGTAAGAGTATTTCAGATTCCTCCTGTGGAGGCACAGGTAACATGACAGCATCCTCTTGGTTCTTTACCTGACCTAAACTGGCACAGGGAGAACATTTCCCACTAGTTGGGGGGGTGTGATATTGACAGCTTTTTATGCTACTAAGGTTCTGTGATCTAATTTATTCAAACTGTGAAGGGAGTTTTGATGGATAAAGATATAGGATCAGGCACACGGTGGAAAAAAAAAAAAAAGTCTTTTGCTGAACAACTGGTGTGTCAGCTTATTTTTACGGTGCCTTTAGCGTTCTAAATTGCTTTTGAGATACAAATCATCAACATGTCTAGAATTCAGTGACACAAGATGCTACAGATTGGAATAGCTTAGTAGTACTTTTAAAAGGATTATGTAGCTATATGGGTAATAAAAAGCAAAGTACTGGTAATACAGACATGTATAAAGGATATAAATGCTTACACATCAGCTTGTAAACCAATGACTAGATTTACATTTATGGAAATCGTGTTTCCTGGTGCAGGGTTTTTAATAATTGTCTGTTGTGAAGTTACTTGTCACTTATTTTGAGTCACCTGGGACTCACATATTTCTGAAGCAGAACACAGAAATCTATAAACCACTTTTATTTTTGCTTGAAGCTTTTATATATATTGCTTTTTGAATATCATAAATCATCATATTCCCTGCTTCGTCCAAGTTCTGTTCCCCATTAAAATATAGGGTAGTCTTTGTAGTCAGTGACTCTGACAGACATTGGATTATGCCCTGAAGGAATTATGCACTGTATTTCATACGATGCCAAAGAATGACTGAGCAAGGAGTGTGATAAGATCTGTTTTTCTCAGCCTTACAGTTACTGTGGCTTGCACAACTCCTACATCTCCTACAGAACATATTTTGCAACTGATGTCTGTTCTATGTGTGTCAGATAGATTTGTTCTTCCACATTTATTGATTTCATGCCGATATTTTCTGTTAACTATATAGGGAGACCCTAAATGCCACTTATTTCAGAAGAGATTCAAGAATGGTTTATGCCTTGGACTGTACTGCCTAGTGATGAGGACAGGATAGCAAAGTGTAACTCTCAGTTTCTGCTTCAGACCTTGGGGACCGACCAGGTGTGTGACCTTGTCTCAGTTTACAAGTCTGTGGATGGTAAGTCAGAGTTTGCTTCGCAGAGGCAGGTTAAGGATCTTATTTGTAATGCTCCAGGAGTTGAAAGGTTTCTAGAAATACAAAGTATTGTGTGGAAACAGTTACAAAACACAAGCAGAAAGTGTAGAGCTCCTGCATGCCAGAAATATTCAGCCTGTGGATGTAAATAAAAAAATACCAGGAATAATTCATGGATACATCAGGAGACCGATTTTCCCTATACCAAGAACAAACTGAAGTCTTTAAAGTAAAGTGGAAAAGGTGTGCTTTCTGGACACAGAAGGAAATAGCTTGTATATAGCACACTGTAGTAACTGCTTAGTTATTTTTAATTGAGTATTTTTAGTGGCATGAAAGATTCTGCTTTTGGACACTTGAAACTCTGTTGTTGGTGTTTCGGTTGGTTGGTTTTGTGTGCTTTGTTGTCGCTTCGTTTGTTTGTTTGGGGGGGGGGGGTTGATTTTGTTGGGTTGTTTTTTGTTGTTTGGGGGGGTTTGTGTTGTGTTTTTTGTGGGTTTTTTATTGTTGTTTTTGTTTGGTTGGTTTGGTTTTGGTTTTAGGTTGGGGGTTTGGGTTTTGTTTGTTTGTTTGTTCGTGGGGTTTTTTGGCTGTGGTAGGTTTTTTTTGGTTTGGGTTTTTTTTTTNGATTTTGTTGGTTTGTTTTTTGTTGTTTGGGGGGGTTTGTGTTGTGTTTTTTGTGGGTTTTTTATTGTTGTTTTTGTTTGGTTGGTTTGGTTTTGGTTTTAGGTTGGGGGTTTGGGTTTTGTTTGTTTGTTTGTTCGTGGGGTTTTTTGGCTGTGGTAGGTTTTTTTTGGTTTGGGTTTTTTTTTTCAAGCCATGTCTGAGTTTCTGAAACCCAGTTACAGAAATCTTCCTCTTCATGATTTCTGCTGAGCTGGAATTGCATTAAAATTTGATGGTGTAAGTGCAGATTGTCCCAAAGCAGCCTAAGGGATTTGTCTCACTTCAGACCATTATAATAATGCGTCCCTAATTCTGTTTGAATTATTCACTCGTGGTGAAGTCTGTCCCACTCGTGTATCCTGACTGTTCACTGCGAACCCCATGTCATGTCCCTGAAGTTACGAAAACCTGTTCTACAAGCCTTACCTTGCCTTCTTGAAAACAAAAGCAAGCAAACAAACAAACAAAACAAAACCCAAACAAACACTACAAACGTGATGTGTGCACATAGCTTTACAAACGCCAGATGCTCACGAATGTGAATGCCATCCTGGACATTCCCGGGCCACAGAATAAAAAGACCAGAGTGCCGAGTGATAAAACAGTTAAGAAGCTCAAAACTCGGTTAGTTCACAAGGTCTCAGGCTGGTTCATCCGGCAGCAGGAGCTTCTCCCTTGGAGTCCTGCCCGACTGCCGGAGGCTGCGCTGAGGAATGGAGGCAGGTTGGCGGCTCTCACCTCTCAGAGCAAGACGTGTGTGACAGCCAGCGCCGGCAAACCGGGCACCCAAGTAGTTCTTTAATCTGCCGCAGGGGGGTTGAGGGACCGCGGCAAGACTGGAACGAAGTGCTGCTTCAGTCCTGTGCTTTAGTCACACGGCAGCGAACCAGGACGGATAAAAGGGAAACAGTAAAGCGGGGAGTGACAGGAACGGGAGACGTGAGCTGCATTAGCTCAGGTTAGCGCTCGCTCTGAACACGAGATGTCTATAGTTTAAATACATAGTTATCCGGACGCTTTGGTCTTTTCCAGAGCCAAACAGTTTTGGGTGGTCTATTTTAGTCATTCAGCACCTTCTCCAATCAGTAATCCAAAATACCCATAATACCCATTGTGTGTTTTTCTTTCTTTGTTCCTTCTTTCTTTCTTTCTTTCTTTCTTTCTTACTTTCTTCCTTTCTTCCTTTCTTCCTTTCTTCCTTTCTTCCTTTCTTCCTTTCTTCCTTTCTTCCTTCCTTCCTNTTCATTTTAATTACCATAAGAAATCTTGTTCAATACCAACACAAGAAGCAGCAGCGAAGTGGAAAATCTTGTTCCCCATCACTAGCCCAAACACACACAGCGGCTGCAGAGGCACAGGGGAACTGGCGCACTTCTGATGCAAAAAGTCAGGAGCAGGTGTCATGCTTGATGTAATCTCCTCTTATAGAGGCAGAAAAGGCTCCATGAAGTTTTGCCACTTAAACGTTTGCCCCCATGCATCTGTCATTCCCTGCTCCCATGCAGCAAGTGGCACAGCGCTCTGGGACTGCTGTGCCAACTGCACAGAGAGCGGGAGAACCCGAAGCCCTGGGGAGACGGGGCGGTTTGGGGGTGCCCACACGTTGCCTCCTCCCAGCCCTGGATGAGTCCGTGTGTCTGGTGCTTTTCTCCACCCAAACCCCTGCCCTTGCACCCCCACCTTCCCAGCTCACCTGGAGCCAGGGGTGCCAGAAAGGCACAGGTTGGCTCTGGGGTGGTAGGACCCCTAGAATTGCCACCTCAAACCAGAAAAACCTGGGTTTTCCTGTAGAAAGGATGGCATGAAGTGCAATTTTGAGGCCAGCCGGTCTCTGCGATAATATAACTATACTTTGCCTGATCCCCAGAGCTTTACTAGTACCTAATTTCCAGATTATCACTTCCATCTTGTGAATATGGAGATGCTGCTATAGTAGAGTTCATCCTCAGGAGAAAATATTATGCATTTTAAATTGCTCTCCTTGCCTTTTCCCTGCAGATGTATCTTGTGTTAACAGGGAATCCAATCTTCAGCATAAACTGGGAAACAACATGGTGAACTATAATAATTATTGGACCTGTTAGGTCTATTGTGGAAATAAATCTGCTGTGAACCAACATTTTCCCTCATATGTTTCACAGAGAGACAGTAACCCTTCTGCTATCAATGAATTAATTTGCTAGAAGAAGCTGGAGTTCATAGATAAATCTTGAGATTATTTCTCATTTACATATTAGCTTAGCATTTATGTGCACTCGTATTTGTGTGATACTCCTGGGGACAATCCAGGAAACAATATGAATCATCTAATATGTAAAAAATGCACTACAATAGAAAGGGGAAAAAGCTTCTTTTTTTTTTTTAATTTTTAATTATTTGGAATGGTCTTCATGATTGCTTTAATTATCTAGCACTGTATGCATAGTATTGCGGAGTCAGTTTTGCAGCCCTCTGTTGCTGGAGCATACTTGAAGAAAGCTTGCTGTGCTGTGACTCATCCAGAGTGCGCGTTATCTCAAGGACTGCCAGTGGGGGCTTGCGTGATATTATGGCTCAGACATGGATTGTTTCTTTCTTATTTATGGGGAACAAACCAGGTCAGAGGCATAACTGAAAGCAGGACCAGTATACTTCCTATTTCCTGTGGATTCCCCAGAGCTCTAGTTTGAAACCATTACTGTTGTTAATTGATGATTTGCCAGCTGTCTGCACTAATTTTATAGCATTATGTATGCAGAGCCATTGTGCCTGAGATTCCTGCTTTTAGAGTCCTGTGAGCGAGACACTATAATTACAAAACCAGCATCACACTTACACATTCATTTTTTATTTTGAATGTAGTCTGCTTGCAGATAATTTCCCTCTAGCTTTTCAAATTGGAAGGCTGGCTGAAGAAGTTTAGCAGCAGCAACAGGAATATACTTTGGGACATTTTAGACCTTTTCATTTCAAATCTTTACTTGGTTTAGGGCAGTAACACATCAGGATGAAGGCAAAGTGGCCTTCTGTTGATACTTATTTTGGAAATCCACATCAATTTAAAACTGGAGTGAAAATGCTGGGCACTATGATATGCTGGCCAGCCAGATTCTTACAAAAAGCATAATTTCTATGTGTGTTTGTCACTGTCCCACTAGGCTGAATGCCTACACTTAGCTGCAATGTGTGCATGGCTTTGCTTGCCTCCTTCCATTACCCTTTGAGAAACTGCTCATTTTTCCTGAGGTTTTGGGAAACCAGATGGTCGCAGTAACACAGTTCTCACTGACCAACTCAGTGTTGCTGCAGCAGTCCTGCAGTTACAGTTGGCTAAAGGTTTGGTTGTGGGTTTTACCCATTCTCTCAGGGTTCTCATCACAGAATCATTTTGGCTGGAAGAGACCCTCAGGATCATTGAGTCCAACCATAACCTAACTCTCGCACTAAACCGTGTCCCTAAGAACCTCATATAAATTCCTTTTAAACATCTCCAGGGATGGTGACTCCACAACTTCCCCAGGCAGCCTGTTCCACTGCCTGACAACCCTTTCTGTGAAGAATTTTTTTCCTGGTATCGATGTGGGCTTGTAAGCAGGTGTGGCATTTCTGCCAGAAATGGCAATATTTCAGTGGCAGCTGACTGGACACACACTATAGAGTTTACAGAGCGGGACCCCACTATTCCGGAACTGATTAATCTGAATGGCTGGGTTAGTATTTGGGCTACTCCTGACCTCCTGCTGCTTCTAGTTCCTCTAAAAGGTTTATATTTTTCATACCTACTCCTTGAAGCTATTGTTTAACTTGTGTATTATTTCCTGCAGCCAAAATACTCTTTCCTAGTGGAAAAAAAAGTATACATGAGTTTATCTAAGGTGTCTACAGAATTATTATTTTTAAAAAGAGCAATAGTTTAAAATTGAAATGAAAATAAATCAAATACCCTGCCTATGTTGCAGTAATTCCAGTTTCCAGTAATCCAAGCAGTGCTAGGGTCTCTATGCACTTGAATTAGCAAGGTTTCATTGTGTTTCAACCTGAAGCATAGCTGTATGTTTCTTACCTCAGCAAAAGCCTAAATTTCTGTGGAAGACAAGTAGTGGTGCAGTGGTTTGGAGTCTTTTGAAATGGACAGTGTTCTAAAAATGTTGAATTACCATAATAACAAAAAACGTAGGTCAGTTGGATGGTTTATAGGTATAAGCACAGTACAGGAGCGATCTAAAGAAATCTGGGTCTCCTCTGAAACCAGACCATGCTTGTTTCTACCTGTTTTTTACACTCCCCTGATTCAGCAGTCTACAGCTTCTGCTGTCTTTATCAGATTTGGTCATTTATGGGCAAATGTCTTTCAAATAAGCACCTTAAAATACTTGACTATGTGTCAAATTAAGATCATAAAGCAAGGTAAAAAGATACACTTATATACCAGTGGGCACAAAATACGTGAGAGGATTTATCTTCTCCTTCCCCCCACTCCCCTCCCATCCCAAACAATCCTTTTCAATATTGAACAGGTCTGAGAACAATCCAATCCACAAGGTCAAGACAGGGTCAGATTTCCTGACCTCCACGCCCCCAACTCTTGATAATCTAGAAATGAAAATCAATTCTTGTCTTCAAGCTTGTGAGGAGCTCATAATTGCTTTAGACCAAAGCACAGAGTGCCTGCTTTTTCTGCCACCTTTCAATTCTTGGAGATGGGGATGTCATTTTTCAAGCCGGGTGCACTGTCAGGATTAGATTGCATGGTAACCAAGTAGAAAGATTTCTGCTCAGAATGAGATTTCTTCTCATCACTGTGCCTTTTACTCAGGCCCTGATTCTTTTTTTCACTATTATCTATAGGGATATCATAATATGAACACCCTCCTTTTTTTTTTTCTTCTCAGGGCCAAAATCAGAGCTCTTTTATGGCAGTTGGAATAAATAGATAAATAGAAACTGAGACTAGATTTGGTTCTTGATATTTTATTTACTTTACACTTTCTGCTACAAATCATACCTGTCAAATGTGGGTAGAACGACACCTCATTTTTTTAAGTATAGCTTTTTAGCTAACTAAACTAAAACTTGGTATCTTTTCCATTACGATAGAGTGTTTTTATGCCATTTTGAATAGCTGTTAATCGCTGTTCTTCAAATGAGTATGTATGAGGCCGCACAGCGCCAGCTGCCTGATGGGGCTTCGCTGGCACAGTGGGCTCTGATGGGGAGGTCACTGCCCTGGCAGTCCGGAGAATGGGGCTGGAAACCTGGTCCCACCAAACTCCCAGCTACAGAAAGAGGAGACCTAGGACTATACTCCTTTCTGAGGAGGTGTCCTCTGTGAGCCTGAAAACCTCAAATCTTTGACACACCATCTGCAACAATTTTCCAAATTGGGGCAGGAGGGGGAAAAGGATCCAGCTTTTTAAGTAAATGACCCTGAGGTTCATATGAGGAAACTTCAATGGAAGAGTGATGCATCATTTGTTTTTTGGCAGTCTTTTCGTTTTTACACCTCATGAGCACATGTATGCCTGTTTTCATCTGTCCTGATTAAAAACACGTTTGTGATACCGGACTCGACTTCTGCAGTTTGTGTCCCTTATGCCTAATATTATGGTTATGCAAAGAAAGGTCACTCTCACCTTTAGGGAAGAAAACCATCCTTATGTGGCTTTTGTTCTTGGGATTTTGAGATGTTCTTCTGCTGAATAACTCCATTATTTCTAACAGTACAGGTATCCTGCATAACTACATTAAAATTAGAGAGAAGGTAGCTCACTACCTTTCTGTGGCTAGGATTTGTGGTTTGGCTATTAAGAGCCATTTAGATGACAAAAGAAACCATAACTAAGACAATGATTTATTGCTAGAATTATTTTTTTTAATATATACTGAATGAACATTTTAGTACCTGTTTTCACCTCATTTGGCAGTTGAGACTTTCAGTAAGGACAATTGCCAAGCACTACAGTAAAATAAAGCCTAAATAATTAATTCAGTCAGCAACGAGGGTACAAGATCAATAGCTAAACATAGTCTCAAAGTTAGAAGGAAAAAATAAAAGAAAAAAAAGAGAAGGTAAAGGGAAAACAATTCTTGCTTTAGATCCTGTCAGGATGAGCAAAGCGAGGGCGGGATTGAAATAAAAGTTTATTTATTTATTTATTCACTTATTTATGTACTTAGAAATCCATGCTGGCTCTTGGTTCTTGTTTTCAGAGGCTGTTGCAGTAGGTGAAATCACAGGAAGTCTGATGTGCTGACGGCTCGGCAGTATCAACTTTCTTTCCCGACAAGGAAGAGCAAAACAAAACCAGAAAGGCATCATTCACAAAGCAAAGCCCATTCCTCTGCTGATACCAGCTGGTCCAGGGAAGCTGCATCAGGTGACGGCAGCAGAGCTGCTCTTCCATCTTTCTCTTTTCTTCATGGATTCATCCTTCCTTTCCTCAGGCTACTCTCCTGGTGGCACAGCCTCAGTAGCATTGATATAATGAGGCTATAAACCAAAGGGGCATCTTTACCCTTCTTGATGTCAGTAAAAATTGCACCCACTAATTTTGAATTTTGCAATTAGAATTGCACTGGCTGACACTGAGAATTAGCGTTGCTCTTGAAAGGGGAGTGGAATAACATGCATTTAAATCAGGTAGGACTCAAATACATACGTTTTATTCAGGTACAAGCTTTGCTCAGAACCACAACTCTCTCTTCCCTGTACTAACATGTAAAAGGAAATATAGAGAATTTTTCCGTTCAATGTGTCCAGAAACACTAAAATTCTCAGTTCACAGTCCCATGCTCATTACACTGTCCCAGTAAGGCAAGTTCTGGTTTCTTGAGCAGGTTAGCAACATTCTGAAGTTTTAACATATTTATTGTATTTCACCACTTGTTAAAATGTAACTAAATGTAACTAAACATCTCCTGACTTTTAACTGAGCTGCTGTTCTTAGAGAAAATAGTTCTTAGCTCAGTATAATTTATTTTTTCCTCACCACTCACCTTCTCTGTGCAGAAAAGTCTGAGGTGCTCAGATGTGCTTGAAAACAGAAAGTGCAGAGGTGCTAACCAAAGACTTCTGTTTCTCAAATAAAAATTAAAAAAAAAAAAAAAAGAAAGAAAAACATTTTCTGGCCAGATATAATTCAAGAGCTGGAATGACTTTTTCTTCGTTTGTTTGTTTTGCTTTTGATAATTACACCATATCCCTATAATATATTCTATGCTGAATTATTGATATGCACTTTCAACCTCAACTCCTGAGTCCCACTGTTGTTTCTGACTGGGAATAATAAACACACTTTTCTCTTTAACATGCCCCTTGAGAAGTGACTAAATACAAATATTTATCACCGCCTGCCCTGCCTGTGTGCATTGTCCTAGCTGTAGATGTTGAACCCCAATTTTTTCTTGTTACTTCTTGCTCCTGTGGGCCGTGTGGAGCTGGGTGAGCTCAGACTGGGACCTGGGGCCTCTCCTGCTGTGGCCCCAAGGTCTGTGTTCAGGCTGTGAATGGCCAGGCACAGGGCACGATGCAGAAGGACATGTAGTTTTCAAAGTCTGCAGGTTGGGGAGAAAGGAGGTTTCTCCCCGTAACAGTGGGGAAGTGGGGTCTGTGAGAGCTGATAATGCACATGCCCCTTTGTCACCTCATTTTTACAGACTTTTTTAGAACTTCTACAAAGGCAGCAGGCTCTAATTTGGCAATAAGGATTCCCAGTTTAAATCATACTTTTCTAAACCGAGTTTCCAAAAGCTGGCTATTTTAGGGTCCCCAATGTCCAACCTGAATGGCACGAGGAAGTCCAAGCAGCACACTGGCAGCCAGACAGGGCAACCAAAACTGCTTTTTTACCCCACGGCATTTCATTTTGACTTGCAAAGCCACTTTAAAGACAACGAGTGCTACAGACCTTTAGCATGCTCAGGGCTCTGTTAACTCGTATGGCTGCTGAATGTTGATCTAGATCCAAATCACCTCAAAAATAAAGCCATCTATCTGCAGATCTTGACTCAGCAGGAACAATATTTACTTCTTTATTACTTACTTAATGTACAAAGCATTATGTATTATATGTGTGCATGAACGGAAGATAAATCTACGTTTTGGGTTTGACATGCAATGGTATTGCTAATAAAAGAAAAATGTTTCAGCCAACTTTTGTATAAATCATGGTTATTTCTGTAGAAGATTAAGCAGTAGTTTAGTCCCTTGGGATATTCATGAACAGATGAAACATTAACCACTGGGTCTTAAATGCTTTATAAATCTACAGTGCATTCCTGCAATGGAGAAATAAAAGCAAGATTTATAAGTCCACAGTCCATGGAGGGATAGATACTTTTGCAGACACAGGGCTGTACACTAGGTAGGGCTGGTACACTTTGCTTATCAAAATCTTGGACAGTCTCAGATGAGTTGCTTTTGTGCTGTGACTTGCAGCTCATTGTGCATGAAGGGTAATTTGTACAGTAAATACATTATTTATTTGCTTGTGTGCGAGAGTTGCATCTCTGGACTTGCAGGATCCAGGTTGCTAGACAAGCATCAGATGCAGTGAAAATACAGGGAAGGCCATTTACCATAAACTTTTAACGTAGGACTTTTAATGCAAATATAATATGGGATATCCTTTATAATATAGACTGTCTGGCAATCCTAGAATTTGTTCAGGTCACAGTCTTCTGCATGGGCCAGGAGGTGGCCAAAAAATCCCCTTGGGCTCAAAAGCCACGCAAGGTGGGGAGCAGGTTTGAGGGAGATTTAATGCAAATGCACATCATGGTACAAACTTTTCATCCTCCCCACTGACTGCAGGTTAAACCAATTGTGTATGTAAGAATAAGTGAGAGTACATGGGCTTGATCCTTTTCTAATCTGGGTCATACAGACAATTTAGCCACCTCTGTTTGCCTTGTCTCCTGATTGCTCCTGCCCATACGGTTGGGATGGGAACATTACGTCCCCACTCAGCTATCTCTGCATAACTTCAGCTGCAGGCATTATTTCACCTCAGCTTTTCAAAATATGCACATACAACCCCCTTTCACTTGCTGTGGTCCTTTAGAAGAGCAAGCGACAAGAAAACCTGTGAACATCTTTCATATCATTGTATATTGCAAGCAACATCGCTATTTACTGCATGTCATATTCAGTGTCATGCACTTCTTTAATGTGATAGGAGGCAATATGCTCTGCTGGTGAAACGGGCACACTGGTCAGCCTGCAGAGGCATGGCCACAAAGCACGATCATTGTTCACAAGGAACACTGGGGTTTAGGTTTCAGTCCTAACTAGAAGATGTTTCTTCCAGGGGTACAGAGGCATTTCCTGGGTGTGAGGTCCTTGGCTCAGGATTTCCCATTCTGGGTGGGAGATCCCCCTGTGTCTCTGCCTGTCTTCTGCTGGAAGTACTGTGGGGTCCATTGGGCTCATTTCAGGCAATACAGATTGAGAAAGAGGAGAGGAGAGGAGAGGAGAGGAGAGGAGAGGAGAAAAAGAGTTTGGTTGGAAGGGAGTTACAGTGACTGTCTGGTCGAATTGCCTGACCAGTTCAGGGCTGGCCAAAATTTGAAGCAGCAATATGTGGTATTGGAAAATTTCTAGCTAGTCGGGTGGGTGTCTGAGAGCTGCTCCCCATGAAGGCAGGTGTGAAACCTGTCCTTACAGCCACATGTCCTCAGTCGCTGGAGCACTATCCAGCAAAAGGACTTCACCATCAATGATAGAGGCCCAGAAATCAGCATCTGAAGATGCCCACAGGCATCCAGTTGGATTCCCCAGAACACATGTCACTGTCAAAACCCCCATTGTTTCTGGTTACTGGGCTGCACTCGGATTCCTTGGAAAACTTTCAAACTATTCAGACTCTAAATCCCGAAGCTGGCGACTGCTTCCTTCCTCCAAGGGTGGCCAATAAGTGCTGACTGTGCGTCACAGCTTCTCCAGGGACCTTCTGCCGTGTCACAGCGGGGGAACCCCAAGTGCAGGGTCCAACTTCTCCTCTCAGGCAGCGGCTGAGGCCGGGGCACATGCGCAGGGGACGCGGGCGGGCAGCAGGAGGCGCTCCGCGGGCGCGCAGGGCAGCGTGCGGGCAGCAGGGGGCGCTCCGCGACCGCGCACGGCGCACACGCTGTCGAGATCGCCTGCCCGGCCCCGCCCGCCGGCACCTGCTGTGCTCATCCTTCTAATGTCTGTAATCAGGAATAAACACGTGTGTGTGCTCCCATAGATGTGTGTGCCCATAGGTGTGGTTTTTTTTTCCATACCTGTGTGCAGGTGTAGCCGTGCTCAGGCACGTACCTCTGTGTATGGGTATCTCCATGGAAACGTTATTTCCCACTCCTTCCCCACGGCAGAATCAAAAGCAAAAAAGCCCACTGGCACCATCCAGCCCTTCTGGGTGCCCCTAAAGCAGAAAGGGGGGAGGATTTGGGACCAAATAGTGTTTGTGCAAAAGTAAAAAGAGAAGTTCAAATTAAATACGCATATCTAAAAACCAATGCCAGCTTGATACAGTAGGGCTTTAAAATGTAATGGAATTCATTTAAAAGGCTGAGGTCCAAGACTTCAGAACACAGACTATGTACCATAATCGCACAGAGCCTATTTATTTTAGCTGGCGACGTCAGCTAGAAATCAATAACTGTTTTTTAGAAATACCAGGCAGTTGCAATTGTTCAGCTGTGTGTGCTTTCCCTGCCTTGCTGTGGTCTTTCTAAGATGCCTCTCTCAGTTCTTGGGAAATCCAGATGCTCACAATCATCATATGTTGTCATTTAGATATTGTTTAAGTCCAGTCATTCATAAACTGACAGTAATTTGTAATTAATTAAACATCAATGCCTGGGTGTCCGTTTCTCTTCTACACCCAGTGATATTGATCTGTGTGCCTCTCAGAGTTAAATAACTTAGTTCTTTCACTGCTGGCTGATTGATAACAGAAGGCTACAGCTAGTGGTTTCTGTTTCCACAATACAGCATTGTTCAGGAACGTAATAATTTAGTGATACTGTGAGGTTAGAGCACTTACAGCTTATTGTCTCATTGGACAATCATCTCAAGTTTGGCCTGGAATATTTGTGAGGTTTTTTTTTTTTTTTTTTTTTTTTTAATAAAGGCATCAGCTGGTTTGAAATTCAAATCTTTTCAGGGTATGGAAGCCTGCTCTTAGCTATGGGCAGGCAACCAGTGCTGGGCAGGCAATGATGCTGTTTCAGATTTACTCCAATATAAAGCAAAGCTTTGGCCTCATAAAGAAGCCTTTAAAAACAGTGTAAGTATTCTGTGTGTGTGTTGTGCAGCCATCACAGAGCTAGTCATAGCATTGGTAATGTGTTTTCGTATTTCAGGGCTTACCACTATCAGTAGATGCTGAGGGAGCAACCCAGAAACTCAAAGCACAGCCCAAGGCAGATAAAATCCCTTTTGTTTTACCTTTTTTTTTTTTTTTTAAATCTCATTCTGATGCAAAAAGAAAGTTTTATGTGATAGTGTAGATTCATGTAAATAGGTTTTGAGGTTAGCAGGCCAAGGAATCAGCATCTAACCTATGCCTGGCTTTCTCCAAGCCCTGTGTGCATCAGGAAGGTGGTGCCCTCAAGGAGGTTTGTGTTACACCTGCTCAGGCCCTTCTGGGCTGCAGAAAAAAAAATGAGAGGTAGGACAGACAGAAGGACAAAGCCAGTCACACTGAACATATAGCTGTGTCGCAGAGCTGGCGTAGTTGAGAAATAGCTGCACTGACCCTGAGTAACGCAAAACAAAGAGAAGAGGTGGTGGTTGTTTGTTTTCATGTTGATAAATTCCTCAAGCCAAGGCTGGAAACTTGCCAGCTGCTGGACGTGCCTCCGAAGCGCAGCCAGCCAAGCGCTAACCCCACGTTCCTTGGCGTGGGCTCACAGCGAGAACTTTGCTCCTTCTCATCCCTGACAAGACCGCAAGGCTGTCCAGAGGTGGTGATGGCTGGGCGGCAGTGCTGCCCTCATGCTCACCACCATGGCCAGCATTGCTCAGAGCTCCGCAGCCTAACGAGCAGCCCATCCAGAAACTTAATAAATCAACCTTTGGAGCTCCCAGCCCTCGCTGCCTGCCAAGGCTGGGGTTTGGCATGCTTCAGACGTAGCACAGCAGGAGTTATTTTTATGAGATTCACCTTTGACTGCGCAGTCAAATGCTCCCTGCTCACATTTGCGAGTTCAGAGCATCTCACTCACCTCTGGAGCACCATGGCTGCTGTCAGGTCTCTGTCCCCAGGAAGGACCCCTGGGAACAACAGTCCACTCTTTGCATGTGGGAGATAATCATCAAGAAGTGTCTTCTTTCCTGTATTTTCCTTTCCAGAGGAGCCAGATATGTGGTGTTAGCAGATCAGAGAGGGTTTGTGCCCAGAGAGGGGGACGTCATGTCGGCTTCTGGAGGCTGGCATTGTTGCTCATCCTCATTTTGTCACATGTGATTCAAAAAAGTAAGGATGGAGCCTAGATACATCCAAATGCTCTTTGCTTGTGAAAAAAAATATAATGAAGCCTCAGCTGGCTGTGAAGGACACAGAAATCCCCCTCTGTCAAACTCTTCCTTTCGTTTCATGCACGGAAGTTCTGGATGTGCCATGACTGGAATGTTCAAGATCTGGTTAGACAGGTCTTTGAGCAACCTCATCCAGTCATATATGTCTCTGCACACAGCAGACGGGTTGGATTAGGTGACATTTGAAGATCTCTTCCAACCCAAAGCATATTATGATTCTATTTTGATTTCATATGGATCCACTACATTTCCACTGGATTAAGTTTCCATGGCACTGTTGACCTTTGGGACACCATTCAAGATATTTTGTATAGTAAGGAGGACAACACCCTAACAGATGGTTCCCACCTGCCCAGATAGGAAGGCTTCTCTGTTGGGGGCTGGAAGGTAACATTAAACCTCAGTCCTGGGCTTCTTCCTTCTGTGGAAGCACTATCAAGAAAAATATGTTGGTGAACTCTGCTGCATACATTTCCCAATAGAGTCCCGACAGTATAGGAAATAATCAAGGAGAAACAAGGAAAAATTCTGTTCCTGCACCCATGTCATCCCTTTCCGTGTTGGCTGGGACTGTCCAGGTGCTCTTTTGTGTGTGTGTGTATGTGTGGAGGCTGCTGGTCTGCTAGAAACTACATCAAAACAGGTCAATTCATGTCAGAGAGGTTATTGAAGAGTCTGTTGATCCAGCAGTGATGGATTACTGGTTTGGTGGGTTGACCTTGGCTGGATGCCATGTGCCCACCCAGCTGCTCTATCACTCTTCTCCTTAACAGGACAGAGGAAGGATAATATAAGGTAGAAAAAAACCCTCATGGGTCAAGATAAAGGCAGTTTAACGCAGCAAAAGCTTCCCATCAGCAGGCAATATGCAACCACTTTCTAGGAAGCAGGGACTCAGTGGCTTTGTAATAACGAATGCCCCCCATCCTCTGTCTTTCTCTTCACTTTCATTACTGAGCAGATGTTATCTGATACAGAATATCCCTTTGGTCAGTTTGGGTCAGCTGTCCTGGCTGTGTCTCCTCCCAAGATCTTGCCCACCGTCAGTTTACCGGGTGAGGGGGGGAATATTGGAGAGACAGACTTGATGCTGTGTGAGCACTACTCAGCAGCAGCCAAAACACTGGTGTGTTATCAACACCTTTCCAGCTACCAGTACAAAGTACAGCACTATGGGGGCTGCAATGGGGAAAATTAACTTCATGTCAGCCAGACTCAGCACAACTGTTTTCCAAAACGTACACTATGGGTGGTATCTTTTCTCTTAAAAGTAGCAGTTTTGCTATAGGAAGACGGCCCACAAGATGGCTCAGGTGGAAAAGGAATGCAGAGTGTTTGATCGCTGTCTAGCACGTATAGGACTGGAACAGGAAAGTGCTGCCCTGGAACAGATATTTGAGACTCTCCCAAAAGATCTGTTGATTTGAATTTAGCTAATGATAAAGAGGTGCAGAATACCAAGTTGGTGCCAATAAGTGCTGAGGGAACTTCACCTCGTAGCCACTCAAAAGACCAAGGACTGAGACACAATAGCCTGGACAAGCAAAGAAAATTGTCTCCTTGTGATCCAGATCTAAAGGCCTTGCCCTTCTGACTTGCCCACGAATACCTTCTCCAAAAATTAAATGTACTTAAGTAAAACTGAAAAGCAGACATCTTTGAGCATTTTCTTGTAAGTCAGTCAAGGAAATTTCTTTTGAGACAGTAGTTGCCACTCTTGTTTGGCAAATAATTTCCGAAGCCTGAAAAGCCATTTGTATTATTACAAGATATTTACAAATGGAAAAGCACAGAATCTGTACGGCTAACGAACTGCTCATGGCAATAACTCATCACCCTGCGGTTTATAACGTGTGATTAGCCACAAGGTATCCTTTTTGCTATCAGAGTGGATGATGGGACATTTAACACTTGAGTGATGAGTGGACAACAATACATAAGCCTGCTGATAGAAGTTCTGGGTAATTCAGGATTTCTAGACATTCATTTATTTCTCGTTGAATCATCTGATTTGTCACATAAAACACAAGCAAAACAAACCTACCCATAGCCCCCAGTTAAATGCAAGTCAATCCTAGCAGAAATGTCGCAGTTTCTTCTCGTCACAGTTTGAACTGTCATCTGAGCTAGCTTCTGTGATGTTGGTATTCTGTTTCTAAACGTTAAACTCAGAAAGTGGCAATACAGTTAGAAGAAAAGTTATTTCTACATCAACTCCGTAGTAGTGTTAAAGGAGTAACAAGTAACCAAAATAACAGACATTATATTAGAGATGGATGGTAGGGTTTGAATTGCCTGACTAGGGCAGATTAGGAGCACTGGGTTTGCTTTGTGCTTGTATAAAACAGTTGCCCAGTAGATTGCCACCCTTTTTGCCAAAAAGTGTTGGTTGAAAGGTCACCAGATGGATGGTTTGGTAAAGTGAGACTAGTCCTTCGCTAGCAAAGACTGACACTTTCGTTCTCTGGCCCGTATGGTTCCAATGACAATATGCAAAGCCTTTTGGAGGAACCATCACAGAGCCTCATATAACTTCCCTGAGATAAATGTAAATGGTCCTTTTAAAAAGCATGCAGAAAACAGCACTGCCTTTCTTTTTATATTAATGGTTACTGGTAGAAAAATTTCTTTTTCTGAAGAAGAACAGCAATTCTTGCTGACATGGAATAAAGATTTCTCAAATCTGCTGAAAAACGAATGACAATACATAAAGTCTCAAAGTTTAGAGAATAATTTCCAGTGCTGTATTTTGGAAATAGAAACTTTTAGGATACTCATCTTGCTAAAAGGAAACAAGCATCTCTGACTGTCATGCTCATCTTATTCGTTACTTATCACTGAAAAAGCCAGCACCAGAACAAAGCAATTTTTTCACATCCAGAGCACAGACAGGGGGAAGGATACCTCTTTGGGATGCATCATTGCCACAGGTATGTTCTTGTACACCATTCCCACTGTGAGAATGGTGTCGTAGTCAACTGCCTTCAACAGCTTCTCTCAATATATGAAGAGGCTGGTCAATAAAAGCTAGTACCCGGGACTGGGGTTCCCCCCACTAAAAAATGTACTTGTTCAGTGCTTAAAAGCACTGAGAGGCCTCCTTCAAAATCTCCCAAAGCGCTGGCCTTCAGCTCTTACATGCGCACCAAGACATTTATTATCAGTACAACAGGGAAGAGAGGTAAAAGATACAGGGCTTTGATCACAGAATATTCCCACAGCTACAAAAAAACACAAGAACCCAGCATATTTTCATCCTGGTAGGTCTTTAGTATCTCTCTTTGATGATTCTTCCCCTCCTCTTTAAGCACTGAGGGCGTTATTGAGGGGGTTCAGCAGCCTTTAATCTGGCAGGAGCCTAATCAAAGTGCTTTGACACCAAGCCTTCGCCACCAAGCATGGTGGTGGCTGAGGGCCATGAATCACCTCTGCTGGCCCTGGGACTGCTGCTGTGACACCCTTGGTCCTGCCCCTGCTCCCGCAGGGCCCCACTGGCACCCCAGGAGTGCCTCAGCCTGATGGCCTCCATAAAGTTCTCATCCTCCCCAACAGAAAACAAAACTATTCTGCTCCATGCTACCACTCATTACTTCACATTACTGGTTCGCTTTAGAAGGTCATTACTAAATGCTTCTTAATTTTATAACCACACTGGTTAGCAAAGCTAGGTGCAAAACCTAGTCACTTACATCATAAAACTGTAGTGTTTTAGGAAGTGCCTCAAACTAAAGTCCTATGCCAGATGCATTTAGACAAATTAACTGATTTTGACTAACATTTTCTAGGCAGTGTTTCCGTAATAGTAACAATATGAGATACTGAGGATGCTGAGATCTGATGAATGACCAAAATAAGCATGATTTAGAAATTACCTTTTCCACAGATGAGAGAAATTCATCAAAGTGGACTTATCTCAAAAAACAAGCTCCTATTCAACACATACAAAAGCAAGGACTTCCATATGAAGACAGTAACTGTCCTCAGGAAAAGAAGGGATCGCAGTAGCATCCTATCTCAATAGCCATGGAGTTTACCTGAACTGAATTTTGAGGGGGAAAAAGATTTTGCAGAATACGCATATGCTTTAATTAAAATGACCCAGATTAGCTTCAAGCACCTGTGACCTCCAGTGGGACCTTTCACCTCCATGACAACCAACAATCCAGCTGGGGGAAATCTTCTCCCCAAATAATTTTCCTCTGCCATATCACCACCTCTTTATGGCTATGTATTTCACCTAAGCCCAACCCCAACCCTGCCACATCTGCAAAGCTCCTGGCCCCATGGGCTAGGAAAGGGCACCCACCATACCAGACCACGCCAACATGATACCATTACAGTTGCTCATCTCTCCGTCTGAAGAGAAAGGGGCAGTGACACTCTACCAAAGCCATGTGAAAGCTGAATTTCTACAGCTGATCGCTAAAAAGCGGCAGCAGATCTAAAGCCGTGTGGGCAAGGAGCACCAGTGACCTGTCCTCCAAGTGAAGACGTTGGCATGAGTTTGAGGTAGGGTGTCCACCACCAGTTTTTCATGTTGGAGCTGTGGAAACTGGCCTCATCCCCCTGTAGGAGGAAGGTCTCCAGCAGGGAAAGTGAGACAGTGACATTCCCAAGGAAATCGATAGTTACAGTGAGAACTCTCTAGAGCTGAACTTGGCTGTATGCATAAAATTTGCATGCCCCATCTATGGGGTGGCCAAAGGGAGCTACATATCCAGAGAGGGATGTGTGCAGTGTAGCTCCATCGGATGCTGCCCCAGCCTCCAGTGACCCATGACCCAGGGTGTCCATGTGTCCAGCTTGTAGCCAAACACACAAACTGCTCTGCCAGCAGCTACAGATCACTGGTCCCTGAGGAGGCTTTCAGAGCTGTTAGTGCCTAAAACCACAAAATGTTATCTCAAAAAGCAGACATAAAAGGAAAACTATATTTGGAGTAAGATGCTTAATTACAGACACTCATCATTTACTAATCTTGAGGCAGCTAAGGATCTAACCTTCTGCATGAAGAAAGGGCAGGTTCAGCCTTAAAATATTTACAAAGCTTCCAGGCCATGATTAAAAGTTGTAAGTGCCACGCCTGAGGCATAAAGAAATTGAACCTTATTTCACATCTCCTGAAATGTAACCATAATTTCCAGTTAACTGGTCACTGACGGAAGTCTTGGGATATTCTGGGCATATTTGTGCCACTGAATGCTGGACTCAGCATTTTTTTTACCGTTTTGCACCTTTTAAGCTAGAGTTACTTTCCATGTTTTCATGCAAGTTTTTTTTTCAGACAGTCTGTAGATTTAAGACATGACTTTCACTCAGAAAGATGTGCTCTGAGCTCTTCAGTGAGTGTCAAGGAGTTTGGCCTGATGGGCAGGTTCCCAGGACACATGAGGAAAGAGTTAACACAGGGCCACTTGCTAACCTGGAACGAAGGAAATGATGGATCAGTGTTCTAAATCAGCATGCATGATAGCAATCACATAAACCATGTATGAGTGGGGTGATGGATTGTACCATTTACAGTATGTGAAAGGTTGCTTATTTTTTTTTCTTCCCCAAAACTGAGGGTGAACAGTAAAATGAACACAAGTTAAAGCAATGCATCAGCTCTTCTTAAGGAGAATACAAAAATCTTATATATCAAGTGTCACAGGTAGTACAGGCACCAATAATTATTCTGAGCCTAGAAATCATAAGGAAAAGGAAGAACTACAGTTACTTAAATGTTTTTTTCTGGGAAATTCTTCTTTTTTGTTAAGTATCACGATTTATTAATCATATCTAGGCACTTCCTAGCTTAATGGTACATTCAAAGCAGATTATTTGAAATTTAATTTGGAATTAATTCAAATACAGTTCTCTTATACCAAAGCAAAGTCTTCAGTCTTTGAAGGGCTGATCTTTAGATTAAATGTTTTCCTCTCTGGAGGAAAACCAATAGCCTACATACTTGAGAACGCAGTGAAAATACTGGTACTGGAAAAGGATTTCTCAGATTTTTCTCCCATATTTCTGGAGTTTCCTTGGAAAATATGCTGTTTGACCTCCTGAGGGAGCAAAGCATCTTCTCCACAAATTATGTGGGAGGAAAGCAGCCATTTGCTCTAGCGTTGTGCTTGGTGGGTTGCTAATTTGAGTTTCTGCAAAATGGAACCAGCCTTAAGTGCTTCAAACAATTTCTATCAAGTGCTGACATTTCCAGATAAGGGGAACAGTAGCTCCTACGTTGTCTTTCTCTGCAGCTTTAGCAGGCTGGTTTTTCGCCCTCTGCTTTGCAATATTGCTGCATATTTACTCAAGCTTTTCCTTTCAATGCCAAGTGGCTAGAATTACTGGGAGGATTTCTACACTGTAGGGAAGAACATTTTTTCTATGAAGCAGAAGCAGCCCAGGAGAAGCAATGAAAAAGTGTAATTTTTATAAGTCTCAAGGTAAGTAATAGTGAGTGTTACGAGGGTAATTTAATGGGGCAAAGTCCCCCCCGGCATTTGAAACTCTCAAGAGGCTATCGAAAGAGGGAAATTAATTCAAGAACAGCTTGTCGTCAGGTTATTGACATCAGAAGTGGGTTTTGCCATGGACTGTGTGGCAGGGAGAAGTCTGGTGGTGGTTGCAGCTATGTGAAGTGGGCATGGTGCAGTGGTTGGCACCCTGGACCCTTGTTTGCTGCTGGATCCTGACAAACATGGTGGCCTTTGAAGCTACTTCTGAACTGGGGGTCATGTCTGGTCCTTGTCCCGCTGATGTTCCAGCCCAGCTGGACCAGGTCACACTTTGTGTCTGGTCCATAAGCTCTGGCTCCCAACTTGTGGGAAGAGTGGGGATGCACAGAATAGTGCCAGAACCACAGCTTTCATGTTTGTTTTTTTGTTATAGCTTATTGAAGGACCTCAATCAGCTTCTGAAAGCACTGGTGAAGAGTCAGTGTAAGGCTTGGCAAAGGCCACCCCGGCCTCACATGGTTCTTCCCTGAGAGGCTCTGCTGGGGCCATTCAGCACTTCACCAGCAGCAACAAAATCACACCTGCAATTAAGTTCTGTCACTGTGACAAAAAAAGCAGTCCCAAAGCACCCTATCAAGTGCCTTCTCTCAATTAAAGTGAGAAGAAATGACATTTCACTGCTTGTTTAATAAGCTTTGTAATGTTTGATGTTCACTTAAAGCTGTTATTGGTGGCTGACCACGAAATAAAGCCAGGTTGCTAGGGATTAGTGGCTTTAATGCCAAGGATAACTGGGTTGGAAGATGGTAACTTTATTTTTCACTGAATTCTGTATTATTGTTATTATCTGTACTGCTGGTGTTATTTCTATAGGAAGCCTTCGTTACTTACCACTATGCAAGTAAATGACATAAAAGTGACCGTTTCCATGGGCAGTTTGTGACCTGTGGGGGAACATGCAGTACTGGCCTGCTGGTACCGCTGCTGTAGGACCACAGTACTGCTTAAGAGTCTTCTAGATTATATTATTATTATTGTTACTATTATTAGTAGTAGTATTGCTTGCCAGCAGAAACTGGATTTTTCTCTGTTCAACAGATATCCAGCAATGAAAGAACTGAAAAACGAATGACACAAGAAGCNTAATAAGCTTTGTAATGTTTGATGTTCACTTAAAGCTGTTATTGGTGGCTGACCACGAAATAAAGCCAGGTTGCTAGGGATTAGTGGCTTTAATGCCAAGGATAACTGGGTTGGAAGATGGTAACTTTATTTTTCACTGAATTCTGTATTATTGTTATTATCTGTACTGCTGGTGGTATTTCTATAGCAGCATTAGGAAGCCTTCGTTACTTACCGCTATGCAAGTACATGACATAAAAGTGACCATTTCCATGGGCAGTTCGTGACCTGTGGGGGAACATGCAGTACTGGCCTGCTGGTACCGCTGCTGTAGGACCACAGTACTGCTTAAGAGTCTTCTAGATTATATTATTATTATTGTTACTATTATTAGTAGTAGTATTGCTTGCCAGCAGAAACTGGATTTTTCTCTGTTCAACAGATATCCAGCAATGAAAGAACTGAAAAACGAATGACACAAGAAGCTGACTAACAGAATTAACAAATACAAGCATCCAGTCCTGGGAGTCATCTTCTGAGCTTTGAGCTTCAGCTAATCTCAAATTTCCAAACAGTTTATTCTGTTCATCAGCCTTTGTTATCTTTTTTAAAGGCTAAAAAATAAACCAACCCTCCTCAAAGTAGGATTATATTATTACATATATGTGGAGCTCTTGAGGATGAGCACATTGATCTTATTTTCTGCTTCGGTTTTGAAAATACATTGGCCTCTGTTTGCCATTGTTCTTCCCCTGCTCCTGCTAGGGTGACCATCAGCTCTGACTGGGATGCTGTGCATGTGCAGCACTGAGGCACAATTAATTTTTGAAGGTGCACAGTGTTTGGGCATGTGAGCAAGGGCCTTGGTATGGTAACATACTTCCCTCGCAATGTATTTTTTTTCTGGTTTGAGCTGCCTTGGAAGCAAAAGTGACTTGAAAGGCAGTTTGCTTGTGTGCTGGGATCAGTTTTGTTGACTGACTGACCAGGATTGCACACAAACGCTGGTTTTCCAGGGTGGCCTTAGCACCTCATACAAAACCAACCCTCGAGCAGCTGCTGCGTCACTTATTGCAGAGTATTGCTGTGCAGCCTCCGCTAACAAACAGAAGCAGCCGGATTCCTCCCAGCACCGAGGAAGGAAATTTTCTCTACCTCCACTGTCTTTCACTTCTCCTGCTCTTAGTTATAAATATTCTAGTGCATGAGCTCAGNAAATATATATAAAAAAAAAAAAAAAAAAAAAAAAAAAAAAAAAAAAAAAAAAATAAAAAAAAAAAAAAAAAAAAAAAAAAAAAAAAAAAAAAAAAGGGCAAGGAGCCCAATAAGTATGAACATAAATATATTTAATCTCATCAAAACCTTTCTAATTGATCATTCTGTTTTCAAGTGATGTCATCTATGCTGGATTTTTTTGCCTTCTGTGCAACTCCTCCGTTAAGAAACTTTTGTGATTGCACAGTTCAAATCCACACAGGGAATCTGAGATTTTATTGTTCGTCTTTTGTGAGGCCGCAGTTAGTAATGACTCAAGTAATGTTTCATAATCCATTTGTAGTCTGGTGTCTCCTTGAAGAAGACAGACAAGTTTGAGTCTTCTCTTTACAAAACAACTTACCAATAAGCATCTTTCTGGAAGAGCTGTACTGATTTAAACCCAAGAATAAGGAAATAAATAAACCTAGGGAGGATTTGTTTTGAGTAACTGAAGACCTGTGATACACTGCAGACACCTTTTTGTTTTGAAAGTACTGAAATGAAAAGAAAAGCTGAATTTTGGTTTTGTTCTCCCATAAAATAATTTTAAGAAGCAATGCTAAGAAAATGTTGAGACGTATCAGTGATAAACACCTCTGGAATATCAGGGGATTTATTCATTAGGGACAGTATGGCAGAAACCCACAAACTGATAGGATTATCAGTGCAGATCTTGCCCATGGCCATGCTCAGGATTGTCTTGTTACTGCAGCTATTTAGCAGGGAGCCCTTTTGGCTCTGCCAAACCGCTGCAGGTCAAAATCAGTCATTTTGCATTTGGCTGCTACCTGTTACCGTTCCTTTCTTTTCCAGCTAGTAAGCACCTTAACCCCTGTGATGTCTACTCTCATTTTTTCCTTTGGTGTTCATGTTAAAATAGGTCACATTTAAAACTCCTGTATTGTTGAATGGGGACCATGACTGTTGAAAAGCAAAAAGCTTAACAACTTTAAATAGGTTACAAGGTAATAGCTACATCTTTGCTTGCCATGTTTAACGAAATGTGTATCACTGTTTTTGCAGTTCCCCATGCGAACTTGGATGCCTTTGAAGTTGCCTTTTTCCTGGGCATGGACACTGTCTAGTCATCAGCTCCAAAACCCCACAGACAGCTCCTGCAGGCACATTGCACATTGGTGCTGCAGCAAAGCGAGAGGTGCAGTCCCTTTAAAAGGGAGGCCTGTTGCAGGAATAGGTCTGGCACTCCAGTAAAGAGCAGGAATTAAAACATTGAACAAGTTCTATCAGGAGAAGGCTGGATCATGTTAATTATGAGTCTACAGAAACACTTAAGATTATGCATGACTGTCAATACACAATGGATCGTCCACGTCGTCAACAGAGGGCTTGGACTCAGATCAAGCATAGGAACTCGGTTGTGTTTTCAGCTTGTGCAATAAGTTATTTGTTCATTTTAAGTCAATATAAACTGTCTCCAGCCCTCCTTAGGTTCGCCAGTTCCTAAATAACTTTCCTCTTTAAGTATTCCTCTACAATACTATGAGGATTGTCATTGTAATGGCTTTGAAAGAAATCCCAGTGAGTACGACAACTCCTCCATTTGAAATGCTGTGGGTGAGCAATTCAGTACCAATGCATTCTGCCCCCAGCAGCCTTTTTTGTCTCCTTAAAGGCCCACCTCAGAGCTGCAGCCCAGCTCACTGTCTACATCATGTCCAAAAAAAACCAGGTAGGTTTTGTGATCTGAGAAAGAACATGCAGGCATGTAATTTAGGTCCAGATTTTGCTCCACAGCACGCGTGTTAAATGCTCTGGAGAGTACATTTGCAACACTAAATCTCTCTCTCTCAACCTGCATACCATGTATTTGTCAATGTAAGAAGTAGTATTTTCCAGTTCATTTGGGTGAGCGCAAAGAATGAGTTACACTGAGCTCCAGATGATGTCAGTTCATGAATAGACATGAAACTTTTCACACCTATGGATTAAAGCCAAAGCAGCTTTTCTGTTTGAATATATCAGCACTTTGCTCTCCTTACGACCTAAACCACTGGGCTCCAATTTCGACAGTTTTGTCACAAAGAACTGCCCAACCCCAGCCGGGATGTGTTTCGTGCTTTCCACCATCACGTACCGTAACCAGCTCTTTGTTAATAAATGCCTTCAGCTCCTCATGCTCTTTATTAAGATCTGGATCCCACGAATAGTTGGCATCTTCACAGCCTTGCTTGGCAATTGATTCAAACAGCCACGTCAGACGTGAACTCCCTCACACTCTCCTCTGCTCTCAGAGGCTTTGCACCACCTCCCTGCGTGCCAGATCCCAAACCACCTCAGCTCCTCCCTGCCACCCCAGCATCTCACCCACTTCTTTTGGTTGAACAAAACCCTAACACCCTTTATATTTTTTTATCTAGCAGTTATTTCCAAAGCTGCTCAGAGCCTCTTTTGTGCCCCAGTTTTATTATTTAGGATACTCATGCAACAGTGGTATAGCCCTTACCCTAAGAAAAGCTACTAGATTGGGCCAAACAGACAAATATTCACTTCAAAACCAGTAATGCTGGATACGTCACAGTCTAATTGCATCCTGCAAACTCTGATACTCCAAGCACTGGAAAATGTTTAGCTGTGTGCCTTTCTCCAAAGCACATCCTTTATGCATTCTTTCACATTTAACTTTTACTACCTATTTAATGAGAATGTTTGTGTAATTCAGAAAAAAACTCCAGCTAGATAGCAAATCCACCCTTTTTGAGTTTTCCCACTTCTGCAGCAGTTTATAGTACTTAGCTCCCAACCATTTCACTTTTTTGAGGTAGCATAAGTCATGAAAAGTTTTCTTATGCCTGCAAAAACATCCCTTAATTCTTCCTCAGTTGCTTTTGTTCCTTTTCCTTCAGGGAATAGACTGCCCTGGACTAGATGGATCTTTCGCTGCAGATGCTCATTGCTCAGTAGGAATTCCCTCACCTTGCATCGCTGCCATCCTCTCCCGGTGTTATACGCAGGTATCCCTCCTCCCCTGCATGCAACCACTCTGTTGAGACATATGGTGTAACAAAATCTTACTACAAGAAAAAAAAGTATTGCTGTGAGCAGTGAATTACTTTTTGATCATGCAAAATCTAAGTTCAGAAGATCCCTTCTGTATACTACGCACTTGAAAAAATTCACAAACATAAAAATCTAAAGCCATACTTTTTCCATACATACATGTATTTATGTGCATATATTTAGATAATCATATATCATTTAACTTCTTTTTCCTCCCAAAACCAGTTTCCGAAGCAGAATAAATAGCATCTATTTGCCAAAGCATGATCCAACAGCAACTCCTCTCAGAAATGCTTTTTATTCTCAGTGCAGGAATAAATTTCAGTCTGGAAACTATAAAACCCATTTGTAGTCAAAAGTATTTGATTACATTTCTTTTCTGATTCAATAACTTTGAACGTGATTAAGTGACAACATTTTGTTGAAAGCTTCACATAGCTAGCAACACCTCTACTGCTTATTGTCCTGTCCACTGAAACTGTGACTGTCACCAGCACATTTGCCTTCATACATCAGAAGTGAGTTTAACACGGTTATATAAAGCTTAGAATTTTCACATTACCCCGGCAATAAAGCTGCTGATTTAACATGATTTAAGCACACAGATTTCAAAGTATGGAGAGCAAGATCAGTACGGGCCCGCAAGACAAGATTTTTGTTCTTTCCATTAACCTTCGCCTGTGATGCTTCTGACTGTAGATGGCAAGTGGTCCATATAACGCTGAAGAGAGTCTGATCTGCTGCTGCATTGCTCAGGGACTTGCTCCATTTACATGCAACCACTAAGGTTTGCCTTAACATCTTCCCATTTGGTTGCTTGATTGCGATTGTAACTAAATTTAACCTCAAAATTTAAACAGTATGGTTCAGACAAGTGAACCATATTGAACAACAACGTAAACCAGACCTGGATACTTAAAGCCAAGAACACACAATTTGAACAAAGAAATCTTTTAAAGACAGGATTCAATTTTCATTGTATTTTCATTCTTGCTGCTTAATCAAGCTTGGATGGAAAGCATTGTGCCTAACGAAACTACAAAAATCAGTACGTTAGACAAATGTACATAAACCCATAACTGAACATAACTTGAACAAGTTATTTTAAAATACTTGTTGAAAAAAACTTTTGAGTTAAGTAGCCTCCTGGAGGCTTGATCCTGCTTTCTCTTCTCTTGCAGGAGTGATCCAGAGTAAGAGCAGCTCTGCTTGGCCACCAAGCTTTGCCTCCATGCACCATCCCCTGCTTTTCAGTTCTGCCTCGAATTTGGCTGGCTGAGAACAGATCAGGTTGGAAATCAAAGTTGTTACCATCCACGTACTTCCTCGAACACTTATGATGCTCTTCTCTGAAACTTTTACCTTGGAGGACTTGTGAGCCTTCCCTTCTTCCTTATGACTTTATTGATATAAATTTTTTACTGTGTAAGGGTTAAGCACAGCTCTGCTGTCCTGGCAATGCTCCATCAAGTCTCCTCTTCCTCTCTACAGAAGATAGTTAATTATAGTTTGGCGGCAACAACAACTGTTTTGTGTACTCCGGGTCCTCGTTGGTTTAGCCTACCTAACCATATTTGAAATAATGGATTTACACAGTATGACAAAAACCATAAAAATCCAGAATTTGAAGTCCACTTTTCAAATCAATGCACAGCATAAATTAAAAGTGCCATGTTACATAACTACAGTATTTTATGAACATTATGTTTCAAGTACTGACTAAAGTATCTCGAGAGGCACAGGCTCCTAAATTAGTTTGGTCAACGTGCAGTCTGGCAGTTTAACATCTCAGAAAGTGCTTACCAAATTGCAATCACAAGGACATCAAAGTTCACAGCAGAACCTAAATCTTGCTCCTCTGGCAACTCGCATAGCCTCTTCCACTCACCATCCTCTGTCCAGCTGTATCTACACCTCCTCCTTCCTCCCGGTCTCCCCAAGCTGTACCTGCAGGACAGCTCAGTAAGTTACACAGCAGCAGCAAAGCAAACACCCTCCAGCATATTTGCTCTTCAAGGCAAGGACTACGAGAGTTTACCTTTAACAGCTAGTGTGAAATGCATCTTTTCTTCAAGTCTTGCTCTACAGTATTGGCTCCTTGCCACAGGAAGTTCCATCTGAATATGAGGAGAAACTTCTCCGAGCTTGACAGAGCACTGGAACAGGCTGCCCAGAGAGGTTGTGGGGTCTCCTTCACTGGAGATGTTCAGACCCCACCTTGACACAATCCTGTGTAACCTGTTCTACATGAACATGCTTTAGCAGGTGGGTTGGACTAAATGATCTCCAGAGCTCCCTTCCACCTCCAACCACCTGTGACTCATGGCTATGTGGGGCATAGACTCCCTGGAGACTAAACACCAGTAACCCTGAGAAGGAGGCAGTGCAGCCAAGCAGATATTCCATATTATTTGAAGCCTTCATGCCTACCTGACACTACTTGGCAAGGGGAAAACACCAACAGCTTCAACTGCAGCAAATCCTCATCTCATCAAGACTTCTGCCCTGGCAAGGTCCTTCCCTCCTGTAGGGAAGTGTGATTTGCTATGCCCTGCTGTGACATTCCCAGCTCAGCACAGCTAATTTCCCCTGGTGAAGGGGCAAGAGAGCAAGGAGAACCTCTCATCAACACTGGTGTCATTTGGCTAAGAGCTGAAATCACACTAGGAATATTTTTTTCAGTCTATTAACATTGCTGTGAAAGCCTTACGCAAAAGAAATCTCTCTGCTTCAGTTGCTTCTCTCGGGCCTCGCCATGATTGAAGAGTAAAATCCACTGATTTCCAGAGATGGAAGTCACCCAAGAAAGTGAGAATTCCTTTCCATTAAACACACATTTAATCCTGTGCTTTACTACTTGTGAAGGTTAAAGCAAGAACGTACTTCTGGTGTGATTCAACTTTTTTTTTTTTTTAAACACTCAAGCCCCAACTCAAGCTAATTAACACACTTTAGTCAAAGGTGATCACTATGTGCTTTACATTACATTTAGTCAGATTAATACTCAGCTTCTGAAATCCTTCTCTTCCTCTGCTTTATAAATGAAAGGATTATTCATGTCACAATAAGCAGCAATGGAAGAAACTGCAGGATGGGGAGAAGACAGCAGGGAAGGTAAAACAGTTCTCTGGGTATAAAGTTAGGAAAAGAATCGCAGAATGGTCAAGGTTAGAAGGCATCTCCAAAGGTCATCTGTTCCAACCCCATACTCAAGAAGGGCCACCTACAGCAGGTTGCCTAGGACCATGTCCAGAAAGCTTCTGAGTATCTTCAAGGATGGAGACTCCACAATCCCGCTGGGCAACCTGTGCCAGTGCTTGATCACCCTCACAGTCAAAAAGTGTTCCCTGATGTTCAGACACTGTCTCCCGTGTTTCAGTTTGTGAAAGAAGAAATTGAAGGAAAGTAATTGATTGCTGTATCTATGTACATTTCCCCTAACTAAGGCCATCCTTTCTCTGCCTCTTCCAAGGAAGCAGTACCTGAAAAAACTATTCTAGAAAGCCACAATTTTGGGACATGCTAATCAGAGCTGGAAGTCAGTATGGCAAAAGTGACAACACTCACGGTTACTGAGCTTGCTGCCTATATATGAATTTAGACACTGAGTTGCTCAGCTGCCAAAATTCAGAGTATTAAAGAGCTTCTGCTTGCCTAAATGGGACTGCTCACACAAATACGCTATTGTCATTAGTCTGAGTCTCTTGTTTTATTAATGATGTTCCCACAAGTACTGCTCCTGCAAGCTACTATGAAACATATTAAAGATTTTACTGTGCAAGCAGGTCAACATTCAGTATTGAGACTTTTATTAAAAGCAGAAATGCATCACTTTACTACAGCTCTGGAACATTCACAGGAGCTCTGTAAGACACTAAGTGTTGGTGCAGGAATATAGTTTCCAAAACTTAAAAGGTAAGAACCATCAGACAGGGTAAAAACCACCATTGCACAAAAAGGCAGTACTGCCTCATGGCCCAAGTGAACTCAAAAGAAAGCAGCAATCATTCAATACTCTAATGCTGTTCTTTCATAAAGCTCAGGACTTTGTATGCCCACTTCAGAAAGCTGATATTATATATTATTCAGCAAGTAATTACTTTTGTGTTGGCTATATGACTCCAAGTTTCAGCTCCCTTGTTCAGCAGTTAATTAGGCTGAGGTTTCGCCACCTCACCTCTAATATCTTAAATATAGGCTCAACTGCACAAGTAATTTTCAATGGCATTAGCACAAGTATTCAAAAAAAAAAAAAAAACACCTGGTCATACCAGAGATTATTTCTAGAGGACAGTAAGCACAAGAGCTCAGCTCCACGAAGTAAGAAAATAGCCTTATTTGAATGGTATTTGCCAAGTTTTTGTAACTTCCACTTCCCTCCCAAAATAAAATAGAAAATAAACTTGGGATTACTTCACAGTTCCAGTTTCTACTGGTAAGAATCCACTTACTTTTAGCTCAGCGCCCTGTTTCTACCTGGCCCAGGTTCACCCCCTCTGGCTCCAACTACGAGGTAAATCCTCCACCACACGATGCTATGAACCCACTTCAACTACTGCAGCTCCCCATTCTGCAGCTGATGGGCATGTGTGGCCTTGTCTTGGTAACTTAGGTATCCCGCAAAATATTTCTACCCTGCTGTCCCAAGATTTATAGAAATGGCCATTGCTACCACTGAAAGCTCAACAAACGAGACCCCGGAAGCCAGTGTTCTGGGTGGGATTTCAGGGCACTCTACGCTACATGGATACAGAGGATTTTCTTGAACATAGCTGCTCAGACAGCAGACAAATATAAATATCCCAGGGTTTTTTGGAGTCATCTCATGACTTCCAATACTTTATTTGTATTTCATTGGACTCTATGGTCTATTTATAAATTGTTTATCATACAGTTGCTAGAAGTCAGCGAGTCTACTTCTGTTTCTAGTGAAACAGTACAAGTTAATTCCATTAAAACACATGTGAAAGGCTTGTCCTTTTCATCTCTTTTAAGAGAATGTTTAGATTACAGGTACAAGAGTTAGATTTTTGCTTAAAGCTTCACCAGCTCAAAATCAGATCGCTGGAAGCTAAAGTAAGCACATTCCTCAACTCTATCAGGCCCAGTGGCACCCTGAGACTAACCAGCTATAAGCTGTGCAGCTTGCCTTTATATTCTCCATGCTCTTAATTATTCTCCCCTCACAAAGCAAACTGAAGTGGTTGCCATTCTAACACGCACACTGCCTCATCGTCAGTCCCAGCAATGTAAGACATACCTAAATCTTAGGATTTAGGGTGACCCTGACATGGAAAAGACAAAAATGCAAGAGAATACCTTTTATACTTCTAAAATGTCTCTTCATAAATTCTGAACTCAGACTTCAGCACATAAGTAGAGAGTTCAAGCACATACATGCAGCTGGATGAATACACGCAGGGAGCCTGGGCCATGCGCAGGTCCACTGAGCCTCAACTTTCAGAGTACTTGACAGCAAACTCCTTTCCTGCTCTCCAGCTTGCAGAACAATAAAATAGGCTGGTATCATTTTCTTTGCCTCTGTCACTTCAAATAAAAGACTTGCACTATTCTGGAAATCTGTGTAATTTACTCAGCATGCTCATTTACCACTCTTCCAACTAGGAAAGGACCATAACTGGAATAGACACTCTAAAGTGTCAAAAAAGCACCAAAATATAAAGCAGCAGTTTAGAGTACGTCTCCAGTGACATACTGCCTAACAGGGAAGCAGAAGATGCCAAGAAGCCATTGGAAAATAAGTTGTATCAACGCAGTTACACAGTTTGGCATTCAGACTGTTAAAAAGGATCACCAGGTCTTTCTCCATTTCCAATTCCTGCATCATCTTAACCAAACACTACTCTTAAAAGATGAGTCAAAACTCTTCATCTCCCATCCAAGGCCCCAGGCACCACTACATGTCTCAAGCTTGCTTCAAAAGCCTTACACTGCAATGAAGTGATAAAGTTCAAATGCCGGGGGCTATCAGATCTCATACATTTCAGCACAAGAATGAAGCGCAAAATCAGAAGCGTTAAGCTCTTTTCTATTCCTCCCCAAAGACCACATGATTTCCTGTATCAAAGCAGAAGTGTCACCAAAAGGTCACTCTTCAAGTATTACTGGTAGGACAGGAGGTACACACTGCACACACATGACAAGGACAAGTGAGGGCTACCAGGAGGCCAAGCGTTACTCACCTTGCCATGACAGCTGGTCAGCTTGCCCACTGGGGAACTAAAGCAGGTGGAAAAATCGGCTCCAGACAAAGTATGTTAAGAGAAAGTGGACTAAATCCTTATTCCCACCACAGCTGGACTCCAGTTTGCTGCCATCACATCCAGACCAGTGCAGGACTTCAGGATCCCACCCCACCCCCCTATTCTGGGCTGAATTTATACTGAAACAAGCCAAGATCCAAATACATTACACTTACCCTGAGAGAGCATATGCTCTAGTCTGTGGGTTTCCAGAACTGGAAGAATCTTCAGGGTTTTAACCACTACATCTAAGTATCTAAGAAGCCTTTATAAGATCCACTGCTTCCCCCAAAAAGGCTATTTAGTACAAAAATTGGAAACTGCAATTTGCATAACATATCCTGCTAGGCAGGAACCACCCCTAAATTAAATACAGCGGGACTTTAGCCCTGACAGTACAAGGTGTTTCCCTATAACTGCGCTGATTAAACAGTTGCAGACACCAGACTTCCAAGTCCTTTTTAGCAGACGTCACACTGCACAACATAAAGCGGCAGGCAATTGGCCAAAAACGGTTAGGAAAAAGGATTCCTTAAACCTCCAGCATCCAAATATAGCCCTAGCTGGTCACATGGGCCGCCATAAAGTAAGTGCTCCTCACTTTACCTACCCTTTGATTAAACAGTTTGAGCTAAAAAGCATGTACTTAGAATAGCATTTCAGTTTCCAGCCCAATTCCATGAACTGTATAATCTTTCTGTACCTTCCACATTCAGACTGGCAGAAAGAAAAAGTTGATTTAGGTTTCTAGTAAGGCCAAAGGGGATCATTAGCTACAAAAAGCTACAAGAATATGAGATCTCTAACATATACGTGCAAACACACGCATGTATTCAGGTGTGTGTATACATATATATATATAAAAACATAAAAGCAGCGCATCTGCCATACAATGCAGCTGCTGTGACTTAATTGCTAATGAACTCCACATTACATATAAATTTTTAATTTTAAATAAATCACCAGACCTCTAGCAATTCCTGTTTTTCATATTACTCTCCTCATAATGAGACCTTTTCAGCTGATTATGTCCACCTTGAAAAACTCCACAGTTAACTTTAGACATCAAGAAACACTGCAAAACTCCTGAAGAGGGACAGGCTGACTGGTGTACTGTTGCCAAATTCAAACTTAAACTGAGAAAAAGAAGTTGAGTTTGGCCCTTCCTTTCTCAGCCCTTTGAGCCATTGTCCATGTTCAATATAGTGCAGGTGTCAAGTGAAGCTATATTAGAAAACCTTGCAACTGCATTAATAAATACAGGTGTCACTTATCCTTCCAAAGCCTCCCCCCTACACCACCGAGAACAAAGTATTGCAGTACTAACTCAGAACAACAAACCATGTGATTTTTTGAAGACGCAGAAGCTTGAATTTAAGTTGTAGCTATCACTCAACAGAAGTGGAGGAGTTTAAGGTCACTTAAGAGGAAACAAAAGCTCAACGCCACAAGGCAAGGCCTAAACACTGAATTAGCACACCCCACACTTACTGTAATAATGATTTTGCTAATAGCACAGGTTTTTGCTAAGAGCACAAGGTCTTTTATCCAACTCCAGCCCCTAGTTAAGCTACTATTCTGTTACACACTTAAACCAAAGCACAGTGAGGAGCAGCGTGGAGCGCGTTCACATACCCACTACCGATTCAGCTGCACCGAGCACCAGTTTAGTTTCACATTTACACCGACAGCCAGACCGGCCTGACTGCACCGAAACAACCCTCGGATACCCAGATGTTGTGTTATTTTTATCCTGGAAAAGAAAAAAACAAAACAAAACACGAACAAAACTTCAGAGCGTGAGGCCACGACAGCAAAGACTTTATTCCGAGGGTGCAGCACGGGTGCGGGCGCTCGGCAGCGGCCCCGTCCCGGCGGGGCAGCCCGTAGTGACGTGTCCACCTGAGGCTCCCGGGGCCGCCGCCGCCGGAGACAAAGTTCTGTAGTGCACTGACTGCTATCGTACCCAGAGTCGGAGTGTCACAGAACTTTGCTTCCGGAGGCTCCAGTCCTCCTCCGGTACCGGCACCGGGGCCGCCTGCCAGCACAAGTTTCCCTGCCTGGGAAGGGAAGGCGCACACGGTTAGAGGCGGGGAAGGGAGCCCCCTCCTCCCCCGCGGCTCGGCGGAACACCCGCCGCCCGGGGAAGGGGTGCAAGGTGATGAGATTTTTTTTTTTTAATAAAAACCCCAAATCACCTCCCCGGAGCCAACGGGCAGCCCAGCGCAAGTCGCGGCCGAGCGGCTGGCCGGAGCGCTGTCGACGGAAACCAGCGGGTGCAGCCGGCTCCCGCTGACAGCCCCGACGCCGCGGCCCTTCAGCGGCCCCGGCCCCGCCTGGCGGCGCCCGGCATCCCCCCGAAACCCCCGGCAGCAAGGACCCAAGCGGCGCCCCTCCGCCCCGCCAGCCCGTTCCCTCGGCCCCCGCCGCCGAGCGCAACAGGTCCGGTCCGGTCCGGCCC
>VWYH01005887.1:886571-941605 GCA_013399365.1 Pampusana beccarii
TTTTTTTTTTTTTTTTTTCTTCTCCTTGTTTGCTAGGGTCTTTGCTGCATGCTCACCCCTCAGGACACAAGCACAAATATTAATTGACACTTACTTGCTAAGTATCCAAAGCAATGAAATCCTAGGTAGTAACTACTGTTTACAAATATTTTTTAAAATTATATTTGACTTAGAAATATCCAGTGATCACTTACTTGATAAAAATCACAATATCTCTATAAAATTTATTAATTTCTACTATCCACTGTCAAAGCATGGGTTTGGGGAAGATACAGTTATTCAGGGAAAATAACTGAATCTCTAGCAGAAAAGCCCTTTCCTCGATCTGCTTAACCACATGCATCACAAATTATCACTCAACCCTATGACACGGGCATTTGATTTGGAAAGACCTGCTCTAATGGAAAGGCTCCAGTCAGCTCGGGGGTGGGAGGGATATTCCATTTCCCAATGAATCCCAGAACTCTGGGCTTTTCTGGGTCATTGCAGTTGCAGCTCCCTCCGAGACAATGTCGCTGTGCCGAACACTCGGCAGCTCAGATGTTCATCCAGGATGCAGCCTGGCTACTCCAGAAGGTGCCCAGCTCCAGGATCATATCTCTGTCGCAGAGGTAACAGGCTGGAAATGATGACTCGGAATCCCACTGAAATAAGCATCATCTAACCAGGCTTCAGAGGCCATCTGCACCTCCTCCAGAATGCTATGGCTTTTCATAAGAGCCTTGAGAGAGGAAGTGCACTCATTGCACCTCCTGGGAATTTCTGAAGAATACAGTTCAACAGTTTCTGCTTCCAGTATTTCCTTATTCTAGATTAGAAGTATCTTTGTCCTGTCCAAATCTTGAAGACATTCAACGAAATTTGGCATCTTGGGTTCGGAACATTAGCAATCACTGAGACTGTCACCTTTTCTCAGGTCTGCCTTATGTCTTTCACCTTACAGGACACATAATTCAAATCACCATCCGCTATATCCACAGGAAGAATCTTCAGGCCAAACTGTTACGGCAACCCATTAGTCCTCTGACTTTCTACACCACCAGGAAACATTGGTGAATGCCAAACTTTTTACAAGGGGAAATGGGTATTCATATCTACCATTACTTTCCTAATTGGTTGAATAGGGAAAAAACAATCTTACCAGGAAATCCTCACAAGTCTGAACTACATCTCTCAGCCTTGTTTGCTTGCCAGTCCTCCTGCTGAACCACAGGAAATCCATTCCAGCTCCAGCACAGATTGTTCGGAGCAGGCGAGACCAGCTCATTAGCGGCGTAACCTCCAGGCAGCAGGCATGCACACAAAATGTTCAGCCTGGGGATGGGGTAGTGCAGATGCAACCAAAGGGGCTTGCCTGACGCTCTTGGATTGTGTATTCATGTTTATGTTGATAGTATAACCCTGCCTGCCGTTCCTTATCAATGCGGACATGACCTTGATAGAGCAAGCTGTTAGGTCCCAAGCCCATGTGCATGAGAAACCTGGATAGAGCAGGTTCCCTTGCATGCAGCTTCCCAAAGAACTGTATTTTTTCTGTGCTGGAGGGTAAGTAACTCCTCAGTAAAAACACTAATTGATGCAGTGATTGCTTATTCACAGAGTCACTTGAAAGAGGGGTGGAATTGCTGGACAGGACTTCCTAGGCATAGTAAGCCACAATTAGAGTGTGTCTTTTTTTGAAAAATAGATGATTTTGTCAAAGCTATCTGTGCCACTCACCATTAAATGCATTTGAATAAATAATCTGAATGGTATGTTTAAAATGAAATGTATCAGAAAGTAAATTAGGTATATTCCGTGGGTCTGAAAGTTTCTGTTCCCTCCAGCTAATTTACTTGTCTTTAAATGGAGAATTTCACCAGATTTATTAGTTTGTCTATAAAACTTTTAGCAAATTTATATATGACCTGCTCAGCTGCTTTCACACAAAGGAGTTACAAACTGTCTGACTAGAGGATTTTTTTTCCTCATTGAAATCCACAGAAGATTTCTGTCAACCTCATTAAGAGGAGGAGGAAAATTTTATAGAAGTTTCATTTTGAAACTGATTGCCTGGAGTCTTATACTGTAAGAAAAATGTTGCTTTCTAGATCCCACCATGGCACTCTGCTAATTTTATGAGTTTAGGAATAGCCTGTCAAAATTCTGAAACACACAGGAGTCCTAATCATGAGCAGCTTGTTCCAGCTAGAATAATATTTCCTACATTGCAGGACAGCAGTGGGAAAAGTGCTTCATTTGCACCTGACAGAAATGTGCTTTCCCTCCCCTGTTTCTCAGCCGAATGCAACAGGACACTTCCTTTGGCCCTCAGCAATGGTCCTGAGCAAGGGTTGACAGAGAACAGCAAAGCCAGGATTAGCCAACAGCTTTTGATTCCTGAGTGAAAGAGAACATTTTCTGAAATTAAAAAAAAAATCAACTAGTCACAATGACTCTAGGACCAGTCTAACTTCAGTGACTGGAAGTAAAAAGGGCAGGCAACTTCAATTGACATTGATCTTGCTGCTGGTATTCCAAGGGTAATATTTTCATTATGATAAAATGTTCTTTAACAATATCTTTAGTGAATTGGCCATAAACATACTTTTCTTCTACATTGGTCCTGCCTATTTTCCTGTTCTACCTATTTTTATACTATTAAAAAAATATTTGTTCAGGCAATGCAAACAAAATCCCCCCACTTCCATGTGTTTAAGTTCTCTTGCTGTTTAGGCTATAATGTAGTACAAGACCGGCGAGACAGATGGGAATTTTGTTTCAAACCAATTTTTTTTGGTCTCCTTTTCAGTCTTCACTCAGAAAAGCAATTATAAAACTTGCCCAAAATGTTAATAAGCGTGTAGGACCTGGATACAAGTTCTATAGCACCACTTCCCAACAAACACACAGGCAGAGGAATATACATACATAAATATTAACACATTTATGTAGGTGGGCAGACAAGCATATTTTGTCCACAGAAATATTTTTGTGTATGACCATATAGAATAATCAACACAACTTCTTCAGACATTTTTAAACTTTTGCCCCCAAAAGTCGATAGGTGAGAAGATAAGATGCAGTTATAATACAAATAACCCCTATCTGTATCATCTTGCATAAATTCCCATGGTTTTCTTTGCCCATCTTCATCAGGCAATAATTTGTCTCATTAACATTTTTCCTAGCAGGGAAATAGTTTGTATGCCTTTCAACACTGCTCCAACAATATATAGTGGTATTAGATGACAAAACGTATTAGTAGCAGATATATGACTATTACTTGTTATTCTAAAACATCAACAGCGCATTAGTGGGCTGCACAAAAGACAGAGTCTCTGAAGTCCTGTAGAGTCTCTGTGAAGATTTATGTGACTTTTTCTGCAGTTTATGATGTGGCAGAATGACCAGTTTATGGTGTGGGTGGAACTTTGTTCAACACATGAAAATGCCTCCACTCTTCAGTTTCTGTTCTCCTGTGGTAGGCAGCAATGCTTTCTGCCCTCCATATGGCCACCATGTGCCAGCAGACACCAAATGAGTATGTGGATTAAATGTAAAATAACCACAAGAGCTCCAGAGCCAATAATTACAAAGCTCCTTTTGATATGGTTAGTGCATCATTATCCGTACTGTGCAATAATAAAACAAAGCTCATGTTGTCCTTCTCTTCTCCATCAGTAGCTGGGGAGCTTAGTGCAAAACTACCACATACAATTGATGTCCACGAAATGTTTTTAGGAACTGTCATAGCAGCAGCAAAAAGCACACCAAGTTCTCAGTTCTAATTAGACATTAGCTTGAATAAAATACTGGAGAGGGGGAAAAAAAAAAGAAGCCTATTCTGTGCATTCACTGAAGGCATGGATCTTGTATCCTTTTCAGTTGTCCAGTCTCTGGGGTAGATCGGCTGGTTTGGAGGGCTTCTCAGACACGTAAGAAGACCCTTTGTCCATTTAAAGACTAAATTATTGATTCTTAGCACTCAGTACTTGTGTCTACAGGGAACAAGCGGCTCTGTAAACAGTGTTAGTTTCCCACTTCTATCCAGGTGCAATTCAAGGCTTGGATATGAGGTATTTTATGATTTTGGCCTTGCCACAAATATCTCAAAAACTAGTCCCTGTGCTTTTACCCAACAGCTGAGATAAGCTGGATTCAGAAGATAATGGTTTCTTGATATGTGTGGCTGAAGGCTTAGGACAAGTTGTTCTCAGCAAAGGGCTCATTGACTATTGCTTTGCTTTGGTGCACTAAACCCCAACATTTTTGCACACATTTTTATAGGCTTGAGATTATTGAGAAGGTGAATTTAGTGCAGCGGATTCGTTGAACAGGGAGTGCTTATATTGGCTTTTCTCTTACACTTGCTAAATTTGGATTATTACTGGTCATAGTTCATAGTGGTATTTTCTGTGTGATTATGACTGACCTGCTGTGTTAAATGAAAATAAATAAGGACTTCTGACTCATTTGTCTTCTGAACATGTAGTTCAGAACATTCTAGCTGTCTGGTCCACGATGGACTTCCTACTCATCTTCTTGCAACATCTATAAAGCAATAAATGAGCACAAATCTGTCTTTATCTGAAAATGCAAAAACATTCATAATAATCAGGAATAGGGAAGTTGATACACATACAAAATCCAGTTAGAAAATAAGTCACACAAACCACAAATAGGATTTTCAGTTTTGTCACCTAGTTGTCATTTGTAACAACAGGCAGTGTTTCTGATGAGCTTTATCATCTTCCTCCTTACAGTGTATGAATTGTATTATTATGTTATTAATTATAGTGTAGTAATTATATTGAATTAAATAGTAAAGAAAAGTTATGTCTAGGGTATACAAAGGAAAGCTATGTGTATACATAAATGTGTACAGGGGAGGGCTCTAAGGGATCAGTTGTTAATACCCTGTAATGGGTCATCATTGTTCCAGTGCTTTTGGTGTTACTCTCTGATTGAGGATTTACACCTGAGGGAAGTGAGAGGCATCTCAGCAGCAGCTTCTCCAGCTGTGATTTCCCACTTTGGCTTCCTGCTCTGTAAAACCAAAGGCGTGACACTTCATTGAGAACCACGTCACATGTCAGGGGCGGCTGCAGCTCCTTCCCATGTTTTGTGTGAGCAATTCCAAGTCGGCTTTAATCTTTATTAAAAGACTGTCAGGGAGCAGTTATGCAAAACAATCTTTCTGATAAATTTGCATTTAACTACAATGGTATTTGTAACTAAAATGCTAGCTATATTATTTCTATTTTTTTTCCCAATCTATTATAAACTAGTTCCTGGTTTCCTGACCCAGACAGCTCCCACGGGTATCAAACACCCTCTAAGTACTAGATTTTTGCACTGGCTCTCTGATTTGGCTGACAGACATGCTAAATCACACACAGGCAAACTGCTCCAAACCATGCTGGCAGAGACTGAAAGCTGTTACTGTCTGGAGTCTGTCCAGAGATAGATGTGAATTACAGTAATTTTGGAGTCTCAGTCAAGTTCCTGGCTGACCAGTATCTACATCACAAAGCCACCACTATACCCTTTGCTTGGCAGTAATTAGTACTTTGCTAACAATCTCCATAGGGAAACTGTTAGCAAAAAGCACAAGAAACGACAGAGTAATAGGGCAAACAGCTGAATATACAAAATAGCTATATGCAAATACCAGTAATATGTAGAATAAAGAGGAAAACTGAAAGTCTTCATATGCACAAAGACATGGCATAATAAGTGCCATGAAGTCCTGATAGAACAAATCAGAGACCTGAAACAGGGACACAGGTACAACTTTTTCTCGAAGAATAGACAGGACAAGGCATTTAGACATGTATACTTGCTTTCCACTCCAGGGAAAGCTAAGAAGCTGGGTTCTTGATTGTCTCTGAGAGAAAATGGAAAGGAAAGAAAAGGAAAGGAAAAGGGAAAGGGAAAGAAAAAGGAAAAAGGAAAGGGACAAGATGAACAACTTGTTGGAGGTCTTTTGAGAAAATTAAATCATGAGAAAGAATACATGAGGTTATTTTTGCTTGAGCAAATCACAGAGATGTTCGAAAGAGCTGGCCTCACCCTTAGAAGGCTCCTCAAATAGCATAATATCTACTGAAAACCAATAGAGGAGGACACAAGTAGTTGCCAGGGTCTTGGAATACACAGAGGTGAGTTTTTTTCTCAGCAGGTGATGGGGTGAGGAGGGATGATATTTGGGGACACAGCTAAACTGGATTTGATTCAGCTAATAATGAAGGGTTTCTTGAAAATCTACAGATGCAAGGTACTCTGGGTGAAAACAAATACGAAATGACGGACTATTTTAAGAAAAGCCTCAATATTAAGGATGAACTACAAAAAAAACAAGTTTCTAAAAATTCATAAGCTGGGGTGAAGGCCTCTTGAGAAGGTAATTGAAAGGATAAAAGAGTAAGAGACCACTGGCAGATACTGAAGAAAATTACATATTAAAGGTTCTACAACAAGCTGTTCAGGTACAAAGGAAAGGGAAAGCACAATTGCAGATTGATGTGGTACTCTGAGGAGTTCTTTAGGCACCTGGAAATCAAAGCCTCACAGAAAACCTGGAAACCAGGACATCTGACTATATAATATGGAAAGATAAAGAAAAACGTTTGGGCAGACAAGGAGTTACAAATAGCAGGAGGCAAAAAGGCAACCAGAAAATGTTGCCAGAACATAACAAGACAAAAGAAGTACAGCTATATAACAGGCGGAGCAAATAACAGACAGCACAAAAGAGGCCAAAATATTAAATCTCTTTGTTGTTTCAGTCTTCACTAAAGAAGTTAGTTACTGACCAATACCTAATAAAATGAATTTAAACAAAAGAATAAAGGAGCAGGCCAGAGCAGAGCAGGAAAATTTAGAAATGCTTATCTAAATCAATTATATTCAAGGCCTGATCAGAGTTTCCCAGGAGTACTGAAGGAACTAACGTCTGAGCCATTAGAATTTGCCTGGGAGTATGTACAGGGTGGTTGTGGGGGACAAGAGAGGAACAAATACAATGTAATAAATAAATATAATACTTGTCTGTTAAAAGGGGAAAATTAATTATAGGACAGTCAGCCTACCTTTGACATCCAGAAAGAGTCTCCAACAACTCAGTATACAATCTACTCGCAAGCACTTAGAGGATGAGAATATATTAAAAAGTAAAACCAAATCACACCAAATCAAGCTGATTTTCTTCCTTTCCCAGATAACTCTCATCCATAGCATTCAATAGGCCATATCTTTATTTTAGCAAGGGTTCTGGTGCGACCCTTTGTGACATTCTTATGAACAAGATGGAGACTGCCTGAAAATGTTTTCTGTTTAAGTGCAAGAAAAATTGCTATCTAAAAGAGGACACACAAAACGTTGCAGACACTCAGTTATGTGACATACACAGTGATCATTTTAAATGGGATCTTATTGCAAGACTGTGTATATCTGGTTTGTGCTTGATATGGATGATATGGGTGGTGGAACAGAGGATACATCTGCACAATTTGCAGGTGACCGTGAGGAATAGGGAGGGGAGAGCTTCCAGGCACTTCAGAAACCAGGATCTGAATTCGTAAGAGTCTTCACTCCAAATGAAACAAATGAGATGGAGTTCAGTAAAAAAGTATCTAAAGCATTACACTTGGGAATGGGAAGTCAAATGAACATTTACACAATAGGAAATAAATGTAATATTTTCAGGAGTGCTGCTGAAAGCAAAACGAAACAAAACAAAACAAAACAAAACACAACTCCAAGTTGTGTTAGGTTTCAAAATCAATGAATTAATACCATGATGCTGTTGTGAAAAAATACAAGTCTTAGTTTGGAAACGCATTCAGAGCTAGACCATGTATAAGAAGTGGGGTTAGGATGTTTCAGTAGAAGTCGTGTTTCCAGCTCCAGGCATCATTAAAAGAAAGGAAAATTAGGGAGAATGTGGAAGGAATAAAAAAAAATTATAAGAATGTATGGAGAAAGGTGGCAGAGACTGAGCTGCCTTCTTCTAGGGGGGAATGACAAGGGACATGAGAACAGCCTTCCAGGGCATAAGCTTGTCGCAAAGAAGGTGGTGGTCTGTAGGACAAAAATAAATGAGTTTCATTGGTGGCAAAGCAGATTCGGATCAGACAGAGGGGACAAAATCCTAGCTATGAAGCCACTTGAGCAAGCGCATGAATAAAGGCTGTAGAGTCCTCCCACCGTGGAGAAGGATGTTATTTTGAACAGGTATAGTAGCAAAAAGTCTACAGTTAAACAACCTAATGTAAAACATATTTTCTTTTGGAACCAGGCACCCCAGCCTGTTTTCCCCTGACAAATGGAAGGATCACTGGTATCCTGCTTCACATGCTTATGCAGCACTATAATTATCATTACATACAGACTCATTGGGTTCTGATTTATCCTCCACTGAATGATTGGTATCCTAGTAACACTTTCTTTGATTTTTTTTTTTTTTAATATCAGTTATTTTTATCTTTGTATCATTTGTTAAACTGCACACAGTGGCAAAGGCTGAGGACTTTTCATGCTGTGTAAAGTCTATGTCCTACCATGACAGACAGCCTTTGTTGTGCTCTTCAGGAGCTCTTGGATCACACAGCTTGTTATACCAGTTCAGAGCAGTCACTTCTCCCAGCTTTCTTTCTCCAGCAATGGCTCTTGCTTTCATAGTATCCTCTTAATGAACAAAGAAAACAGAGAACAAGAAAAATTGCTTCAAATCGATTTTGCTCCCTCTCCACGTCAATTTTGCTCCTTCTCTCTGTACTCAATACAGTTGGGCCAGACCAAATAATATGAGTCTTAACTAGAAAATTATCACTAGACAAAGAACATGGTGACTTCTTCCCACACACTCATCCACCACGATACAGCAAAAGCCACCATTTCCAAGGTCCATGACTCCCTAAACCCACCCTTGTCTTAAGGAAGGAGGAGCACTAATCCTGCAGTATCCCTAAATCCCCTCTGGATACCACTTCATAGCAGTGTTTATGTCAAAAATTTGCTACCTGGACCTTTGGCTTGGGAGTCTGTCTCCAGGACTGTCACATGTCCTTCTTTGAGAGAGGCCAGTGGTGATACCAGCTACCATTATTGCTTCATTATGATGCTTAATATCTTCTCTATTAATAGTCTGCATGGAAGTAAAGGTCAATGGAAAACTCTCCCTGGCTGAAGGGGAAGGTGGCTGCAGGAGTGTAGGAATTACGAATTACTGGAATGTGAGGTGATGGCGAAGATTTACCAGACAAAACATGGTGCAAGACAACTGGAACTGCTCAAGCTCTCAGCTTTGCTGTGTTTTCCAGCTCCTACCTTCCCCTTTGGGTGGGTTGTGGTGTTTGTACTTACAGTCATTTGTGTGCTTTCTGGAGGTGACTCCCAAACCCGAGCTGGAGAGTAGGCCTGCTTACAGCCTGTACTCTGTGATGACACTGTTAACCCGTCTTGAGCTCAGCTACTCTACCTCAATGTCCTACATCTGATTTTGATCAGTGCAAAACCCCCAGAAGAAATTCTGCCTTTACCCTGGCTAAAGGCAGGGACCTCTGCTCCTGACTTCTTGAAACCCGTGTGAGTGAGAACTGCTGCTAGATAAACATGTCAGATGGGCCAAGGAGCCACTGGTGACTGCATCACTAAAAGCACCCCTTTCCTAGGTTATAGATAGAGCTAGTTTCTACCTATGCAAGTTCCTTAAATATACCTTTATTACAGATGGTTTGAAGAGATGTGTAGGGCCAAGACCATTAACACTTGAATAAATTATAACCTGTTGTATGAAGGTCTAACCACAACCGTGGTTGCCCAGAACCTCTAGGCAATTCCTCTTTTCTGTGGATAACATCAAAACAGAGGAATCAAAATTTGATGGAAAAGACACAAGTTTCAGTCATGAATACTGCCACCTTTCAGAGATCTCATGTTTGTTGCTTAACACTGTATCTCGGGTGAGACACTGAAAGTAGACTCTCCAGACTTGTCCAGGGGCCATCTCTGTTGCGCTGTCTCTGAAGAATTCTACAGTTTCATATGGCAGCATGTTAACAGAGACTGAACACTGGCACATACATCACCTCTACTTTAAATGTATTCTTTTTTAATACAGGACCAAATAAGTAGGAGTGCAAGAAAGATATCAAGAAAAGACTTAAAAGAAATGGAAGCTATTCAGATAGATGGCAAAGAAAGAGCAAATGGTGGGGGAAAATTAAGCCTATCCTGCCCACACTGGGTCTTAGAAACTCAATTTCTGTTGCATTTGAGCATTACTTCTGAGTAGCTACATCAACATCCATGTCATCATTATCGTCTGCAACACAGCCATGACGAGTGATGGCAGCACCAGATGAAAGATGCCAATAAAGTCAGTAGTCATCTTGTGCACTTATTTAGCTATTGTACAGAAAACATAAGACAGTCCTTTCTCGGCTGCATTTCTGCTTTGCAGACTTTAACAAAACAATGCAAAATCACAAAAGGGCTTGTATTCTCGAAACTTCAGACCAGACACCTAGAACTGGGACAGTACTGTGAACTGGGTTACTGGTTAATGTACTCCACAGCTGGGAGCATGCACACCATGTCTGGAAATATCCAGTCTCAGACCTGATGCATCCCAGTGCAGCTGCCATTGTGCCCCAATCCACAGTTAGTTTGATTAACGAGATGAGGAGGTTAAAAAAAAAACAACAAAGCAAAGCAGAAGATATAAAATTAACTTTATAGAGTCCCTGGGAACCCTCTGCCTCTAGTGTGGTCGAAAAAGCTGATAGCCTTGTTCTCAGCTTAGAAAATGGAAAGTAAAGTGGGAGTGTTGTGATAGTGCGGTTGTGGTGCAGGAAGACAACTTGTTCTGATGAATGTGCTGCGCCAGGTTATTATGCTTAGTTAATTTACCTGATACTTTGCTGTAGGTAAAGACACTAATTTATTTTTGCTTTCTTATATGTGTGTGGTTTTTTTTTTCATTAGAAAATAACCATCTGCTTTATCAAATTGTAGAATACGAAAGCCAGATGCCTTACATATTCTTCTGAATGTTACGTTTCCCCACACTTAAACATTGTCATTTTTCCTTAATCAAGGCAAGAACATTTCCTAACCATTCTTTTGGCCTCTAAACAAAGTTTGTTTCAAACAATGGAGGATTTATCAATTGTTAGAGCCGTATAATCAATAATTTTCATAGGGAAGTCGTTGCCATCTGGATGTTTGCCAAGCACCACTCTCTGGAATGGAGGAAGTTTGTAGACAACCTTTGACGGATAGAGTGCACATCTGTCTTTGCACTAAGGACAACTGGTGAATAATGATTCGATCCAATATTTTTATTTTGTCACCAAAATTAAAAAAAAAAAAAAGAAAAAAGAAAAAAAAAAAAAAGAAGTTCTGATTGGGGTGAAATTCTGACCCTTTTCATGCCAATGGTGATGGTGAAACTCCTGTAAGCTTTATTTGGAACAGGGCTTCACCCATGGTGTATCACAAGAATGAATTACCTCTTAATCTGTTTTTTCCTGCAAGCTCCTGAGACAAAAGGACATTATTAATTTAATCTGTATTCTTAATACAGGGATATCAGAGACTGAAACCTGTAACAGGAGAATGAGAACAGAAGAGAAACTTGTCTTCCAATTAGGTATCAGAAGAGTCACAGATTTGTGACAATGAAAAATCGTACTGAATGGAAACATTGCTGATGCCTGTGCGACTTTGTTTCAACAGAAGAAGCAGCAGAAAAAGAGCAAAGAAGCATTGATAAGTTGCCCAAACACCGTTCACTTCAAGTTCAGCTGTGGGTCGTGGTACACTGATCCCTATTATCCCTAGTACTGCGAAAACAAATGCACTTAGCAGAGTCTGATGCAAGTTTTGCTTTGATTGAATTACACCGGAAGCCTCACACCTGCAAAGCTGTGCTCAGGAGAGGAACCAAAGGTGAAAACATATCTCCTGTTCCTGAGTTCTTTACTGACTGCACAGTGTATTCGGATCACAGAGGATGAATATGTTCATATGATGTGGCATCATGAGAGGAGGACATAATTTACACTGGGTAGCAGAGGCATTCACTGACACTAAATAGCTAGATTCATTTTTGCCCTGGGCACCACCAAAAGAGAGACACAACTATCTAAAAAGGAGGCTAAGAGGGGTAATGGGATCAGTTGGACTTTAATTCCCAGAAAAATCCTGAAACCATTTGTAAGCAACTAGAATAAAACATAAATTACATAAAATAAATAAAATAAGTAATAGCTGCCACTGATTTGTTAAGGACAAATTGCACCAAAGCAATTAAATTTTTTGCTAGGTAGTGTGTCATGTGAATAGGGAGAAGGAATAGCTGTCATATGTGCTGACTTTAGTAAAAGGTTTTGCACTCTTTAAATGGGCAAACTAAGTAAATATAAATTAACTTACCAGAAAGTGGGGACGCTATTGGCCGGAAAACTACTCAGATAGTATTTATTAGATCTTCAAAGGGTCTGTCGTAAGGCACTTTCCCTCATTCTTATTTTTAAGGTGGAAATACATGCTTGTGTTAATATTACAGGTTGGAAGGAAAGAGAGGAACTGAAAAGGATCTTGACAAACTGAAGAAATGACCTAGAAATAAAGTGCAATCCAGTAAGAAGAATATTTTACAGTTAGGCAAGAGTGATTAACTGCACAAAGAAAGAATAAGAAGTAACTGGGTAGGGAAGAGTTCTGCAGAAAAAGATCTCGGGTTTTTGCAGATGACAAGCTGAATAGGAGTCAACGAGGTCACACTGTTATGAAAAAGGCGAATATCACTATGGGATGGATAAAGAGAATTACTATCTGTGGGAAGTTTGAAGTAATCTTCCACCCTACTCAGCATTAATAAAACCTCAGCTTGAGGCCTGTGTCCAGATTTAGGAAATGAGTTTCAAGAAAGATATGGACCAATTGGGAAGAGTTTGATTTAGAGGCCTTACAATTGGGGATGTTTAATCTAGAGAAAACCAGTGGAGGAGATGACAGTCTGGAAGTATTTTACGGAAGACTACCAAAAGAAATGCGATGATCTGTTTCCCATGTCCATGTAGGACAGAACAAGGTAGAATGGGCTTAAAATGAAGAAAGAATTAAGCTAAAGATTAGAAAAAACTTTTAACTCGAAAGGTAGCTAAGTACTGAACTGTGCAATTGGAAGAATTTTAAAACTCATTTGGACAAACCACTGAGGTGTAGGTACAGTAGATGCTGTCTTAGGATGAGGGGAAGAACTAGATGATTTTCACAGGTCCGTACAAGCCTCATTGTCTGTGATGCTGTGTTCGTTTGGAAAGGCTTGAGTTATTGATGCTATATATATTATCAAGACATTGTAACAAAATTCAAATATTTTATCCGCATATGAAAACCATGTGTTCCAACATCTGGATTTGTAATAGCTGCCATAATAAATTTTACCTACTAGTTAAGTGATCCCATACATTTCCCCTTGCCATACAAAGTAGATTTTTCATTATTATTTTCTAAGGCTCCATTTAGGGCTGTATCTTCTGAAACAAGCTCACTTTCTAACACCTGCAGATGCTTTCTTTTTTTCTAACCATTTTGAAGAAACACCCTTGAAACCCATTTAGTTTTGGTATTAAGAAGGCAGTGACTCCTTTTCTGAGGATAAATATACCAGTAATACCATAGCAGGCAGTGGAGAGAATGTCCCTTGGATTATCTAAGCCATCCCTTGCTAAGGCAGGGCTGTTCTTTACAGAGCATTTTATAGCAATTTTTAATGATTGCTACATATAATGGCTGCATATGTCTGGAGGGTAACATCAGCTTGACACGCATGGTGATATGAGCAGCCCTTTTATGTTTTATGGGTTGCCTGTCATGCTGTTGCTCTTATATAGTTCTTTGAACACAGTATATGAAGTACATATGCCAAAAAGAAGCTATATAGTCATTCCAAAAGAGCAAGGGGAAGGGCAGGAAGGAAATACCTGCCTGTTAGATACATCAGATGAAAATCACTTCATTATAGTGTGTTCAAAAGCTAAAGGGGACCGGTGTTTGCAGCCAGCTATCTCTGAACTCTTGAAAAGCAGCTCACACAAATGCATCAGCATAATTGCAAGTGAGGATCCTCTCTGCCAGCGCTCCAGATGATGGGTCTGTCTCGCTTCCCACATCAGTTTCAAACAGAGGTAAGTCAGTGTCCAGTGCTAATCTTGATTTCCATCACTGTGGAGGAAGAATCTGGACCATTCTTCTCTTTTAGGTCTTACAGATCTAGTGATTATCAATCAGTACCTATGAGCTGCTCAGAAATATCAGAGTGTAGGGTCATATCATCTGTTAATTTGTTCCATGTTTCACAATCTGCAGCAGAAGAAAAGGTGCACTGACAGCGCAAGAGACTTTTTTCTTCATATATCTGTACACACAGATGCTGGGCATTACAGCGACCTAACATAGTCACCATTGCTGCCATGGGAGCCAAGTTCAAGGGAGCAATGGATGATGCAAGCCCTTGTTACGCCTGCCAGACTTGGCTGCCCTGCCTAGGCTGGTTGAACGTCATCCCACGTCTTCGCCTTTGGCAGCTGACAAGCACCAGCTTACCTGATGAGATTTCTACAGGAGCTACGGATCCTTCCTGCTATGATACCGGTGAGGGATGGCACAGACATGGCCCAGCAGCAGACAGCCTGGGCAGCTCCTACCTCTGTCTTCGCCTGTGCCACTTGCCGCACGTCCTGTGCCACAGCTGCCCCACAGCACTACGACCGCTGCTCAAACTGGACTGGAGTTTAAAAGGTTAAAAAGGTTAAAAATAACCTTTTCTTTTTGCTGAGCTATTTTTAACTGGGAACAGTTCCCCGATCCGGGTCACCATGTAGCTGCATGAATAGTTGTGCCAGGATGTGCCAGCGTGTTTGTGGGGTGGAAAAAAATGGCTGGAGGAGGGAGGGAGAAAGCCTGAGTGTGGGAAGAACCTACCAGGACCCTTCTCAGGCCTCCTGAGCAGGCATGGTGTGTGTCTTCACACAGGGTCTCCAGCCAGAGAGGGTCCCAAAGGGCTTTGTGCTGTGTGGTGAAGACACCTGGGCAGCACCCAAGATGAGGTGTTTTGTCTTGTTGGCTTGTGGTTTGGGAAAGCCGGGTGGCGGAACCTTTAAAGCCGAGAGGAAGTTGGACAAAGTACCTTGTCACCAGCTTTATCAGCTGCTTTGCTCATGTGGCGCGTATGGGTTTCGTAGAGACCTGGTAACATACCAGTTTACAATATGATTTTGCGAACTTTACAGAATATGTGTATAACTGACATCCTCTACAGTATCTAATACCAGCTGTTAGAAGCTGCAACTTGTGCTTAAGTATATAAAGTAAACAGTTTACATTAGGTGAAAACTGAATCATCCCACAGGTTGATAAGTAGGAGCTGAGCACAGGACAGCTTGCTCTTCAGGTTTTCAGGCTGAAACAAGGCTGCTGTGGGGACCTGCCTGCGTAGTCCGGAGTAGGGCTGGGGAACCAGCCCAGGTGGCGAGATGGAAGATTCTGAGACTGTGTTAGCAGTAAATAAGTATCAGGAATTGTGATGCGAAGTAAATTAGGGAGACGGAGAAAAACCAGCTGCTTGTGCACATATGGGAGTCAGCTGATGCGAGCCGGGTCATCAGCCCTCAGAGCTGGTACAGAACAGCAGGGGAGTTACTGCCCAGGAGAGCCTGAGCCAAAACAGAGCCCAGCTGTGGCAGGACGGACCCGTTCCCAGGCCAGCCTTCCTCAGACCCAAGGGCAGCCCTCGGAAATGGGGGTGCTGCTGGGAGGGAACAGCACCAGTCCTGGCAGAAAACGTACATTCAGTCTCCCAAGTAAACCGGAATAAGCAGCTTGCCAAGATATCAGTTTCTACACTTCAACTGGAATCGTGTTTCACACCTGCCCTACCCACAGCCTTTTGTTTCCACTCTCATAACCAAATCTCTTGCCTGAATTCTTGATGAATAAACCATTGCCTGGTTCTGCCATTAGAAGCTGATTGGTGTCGCGAAGTCGGACAAAATAAAGACGCTGCTACAGAAGTATCAGAGTCAAATAAAGTGACGTAACATCACCCCGAGGGCATTGCATCCCAAGGCACGGTCAGGGCCAGACACTTCTGCTCACCTCATGTTATGTTTTGGAAAGAAGTTCCAGCTGCCAGGCATGTCCTTTACTCCACCCCATTTATTTCTACTGCAGAGAAATGAAATACTGTCCATAACTGCAGGAAAACCTTCACACTTCCAAGAAGCCAACTCTGAAAAATGTGAACTAAACAGAAACTGGAAAATGGAATGATGTTTTGGATCAGGTCTTAGTGGAAACTTGTCTTCTTGGAAGTGGCATCCATGGCAGCATTATAAATAAACTTCATAAATTCCTCACCTTTCTGAAAGGTGTCTAGCAAGGAAGCAGTAAATATATGCATTTTTCATTTATTACGTATTTTGAAGTAAAATTTATAAGTTTAAATTTTCAGTTTCAATTGTGTTGCCAGGTGCTATTAAGGAAGCCCCGTCTGAACCCTTAAATAGAATTTGGATGCATACTCTCTCCCGCTCAGACTCAGAAGCCCATGACAAAGCACCTCTAAAAATCTATCTGCTCAGGGGTGCCAGAATGAACCCTTAGCAAGCTCATGCATGTTCCAGACTTCTTTTCATCCAGAAGCCGCTCCAGCATCTCAGGACGCTGTGATCAGCACGACGGCAGTTGACACACTGGGGACCATATTGCTAATCTCCCCACTTTGCAGAATACATGTGTTCTGTGAAATATTTTCTGCTCTGAATCAGGATGTTTGGGACTTCAGATCAAATGTTCTTACTGAGAGAGTCAGCCAGCTAATCTCCATGCCAGGAAATGAAGCCATCTGATGTCCCGAGGTGAAGCTATAGGAGGGTGTACGAGTCCAGAACAACTTAAAATCTGTTCTCTAAATAAATCCTCATTGGTTTGGAGTCTCTGAGTAGCACGGGTAGAGTCCCTATTTTCTATCTCAATCTGTATTGCCTTGTTTTTGTTTTCAGACCTTATCAGGGGGATAAATGCAGAATCTGCTATTTACATGTTATCATTTTACAGGCTTTCATCTTTCCAAGGCAGTTTGTGAAAAATTCTGTGTGCTGTCTGAAGATGAGAGAATAACACTTAGTACTAGCAAGCTTCAAATTGTGGTTCTACCTGTAGATCTTGTGTGTTGCAATCTGGAAAATAAAGATCCTGGAGACTGAGAGAAGTATGTACCATTTGTTTGGCTTTAAGGATAAGCTGCTATTGGAAATGACATTAACCTCTAACAAATGAAAACTTTCAGCTAGATTAAGTATTTTAAAATTTTGTCTCATGAGCACAGTAAGTTGCCATCCTCACATCTTTTAGAGAGTGAGAAAAGTCCAAAAGTAAAAAAACTCTCTCCTCTGAATTTTGAAGATATCTCTACTGCCTTGAGGCTCACTTCTGAAGAGTCCCTCCGTAAGGTAAGGGAGAGCATAGGACTTGATGGCATAGACAACTTGTGCTTCCCAGGGCAACACAGTGGGGGTGGTACCCAGAAACCAGACAATTTCCAAATGGAGAGGTGTCAGGGGAAGATTTACAGGGCTTTGTATGCAAATGTCAGGTGTCAGTAAAACTCAATACAGAACTGTCTCTCCCTTTGATGAAGGGAGATGTTCTTTTACAAATTTTCAAAGCTGTTTCCCAAATGATTCAGGCAGTATGTACCAGGGCCAGAAAGACTACTGAGGCCATTGTTTATAATGGTCTTATTTAGAAGCAAATCATCATTAGGCTACTTCACCTCTAACTGCAGCAATTGAAAACTTTAGTTTCTCATCTGAAACTGTCATCTAGCATCCCAGCCATTGTCCAGAGGTACTTATGTTCCTCCACTGACTACAGAAGGCTCCACATTATTATTTTAGTGTGAAGACACATGAGTTGATCCAATCTGATTGCTGCTGATGCCAAAAGGGGAAGAGGGTCCTGTTCTCTCTTCTCGGTTCTGCCGCTGACTCCAGTTTCCATGTCAGCTTAACCCTGATCAGCTCTGGGAACCCGCGGACCCCTCCATGGGCCTGCTCAACTCAGGAACCCAGGAGAAAAACTAAGGCATCAGAAAACTGTGCATAGCTGTCTGACAGCTCTGTGAGATTAACAAGTCCTGGGAAGAGCCCAGTGAGTTGCTGAGCTGGTTCTGTGACATTATACCACCACGATAAGATGACACAGATATATAAGAGCAATGAGGTCATCTGCTTGCACTTTTTTCATAGGAAACTTGGATGATTTTGGAGGAATCCGGACAATTTAAAGAAGAAGGATGTAGATCTCCCATCATGCGGAGCTGCTTGGAGTCTGGTAGGGAATTTCTGTGCATAGGAGCCAACTGCTCAGGGTAAAGATGCTGTGGAAAGATGCTGAAGTCTCAAGCCACATTTCTGTTGGTTTGTATAAGGTCTCAGAGGACAGTGGGTCTGCATGCAAGGCTTGCACTGGCATACAGACCAGAAGAGCTAACTTTGTTCAGAGCTCAATACATACTAGGGTCTTCTGGTGATGCCAGAAAACCATTTCTGCAATTAAGAGATCCAGTTAAGGACCAAGGAGTCAGCAGATCTTCTGCTAACCGGGCAGTCTCCATGACTAAAGCTGAACCTGCAGGACGTGTGGACGAGGTATCTCAGCAGCAAGGGGTGCTGACAGTGAGGTCAGGTCACCTCTGTCTCCCTCCATACACAGCTCGTGGGACCGTGTTCATTGCCTGTGTGAGTGCTGCCAGCAGCACCATTTTGAGGTCTCAAACCACCTTTATCTGGAGAAATTGGGAGGATTTATGTGCTCTGTACTGTAAAGGGCCTGGAAAGGAAGACCTCTATCTTTTTTGCCTTTGAGGTTTACACTCTTTCTTCCCCTTATCACTAGAAGCTTTGCCAGAGCAAGGAATGAATTCCACCATCAAAACATTAGACAGCTGTGTAAAAGAAGAAGAAATATTTTTCCAAAAAGGAAGCTCAGATGTTTCTGCCCAAGGCAATTCAAGATCAAAAGAAGGACACACTGATTTTTCAAATAAAAGCATTTTCAAGTGAGGGTCCCTTACTCTTTGGAGTTTTTTGGAAAATGATTTGCAGATGGCACACCTCTCCATGGTGTGACTTCTTCTTCCAGACACAGGGAGCATTTAGCATGTCCGCAGTTTAGAGGCATTTGCAGCCTGAAGATTTACGTTCCAACTTAGTAAATGGACTTATTATGATGAGTACCTCCTAGGTAAATAACAGCAGTTTCCTTACGAAAGGATCAAAGGAAATGCTAACAATACCCTGTCACTGGCACGATACAAAGTACCCATTTATCAGCTATCTGCAATTATTTACACAAGAAGGTCCTGCAGAGCCGGAGGAGGCACTTGGTGCCAGCTGTGACGCATGGCCATGTACACCTGGGCTGAGGGGAGTGAGAGGAACCCAACCCGTGTCCCCTGGACACAAACCTACACGAATGGCATTGGTGCTGCTCTGGGCATGCTGCTCAATGAAAAAGTCTGTTTCAAGTGCACTAGTTCGTATGGTTCAATAGCAAAACACACAGATTTGGCAAAACATTCAGAGAAGCACACCTTTCAGAAATACAGGCATAATCTTTACATCCTAACTACAGCTTCCAGATGTATCTCGGAGCACCTAGGAATTATTACTAAGATGAAAATCATATTTCTTTACTGGCTCTATGTCTTTTCTTTGTCAGCTGTGTTGTCACCATGATTTATGTACATAACTTTTGCTTAGTTTAGTGAGTGAAAGCTACACATGTGAAAAGATGAGACACATAATTCTTGAGGTGAGCCACGACCAAGCCCTGTCAGGTTTAAAACTAAGTTTGTTTTAATAATAGTGGTTAAATTGTCTCAAAGCTGTATCTTTACCTTAACAACTGTCTTATGGAAAGGTGCTCTACAATTGTTATTACTTGCGCATGCGTATCAAATGATAGCAATAACACACACAAACAGACACACGCAGTGGTTGGGGCAGTTCAGTAAATGGCACTGTGGCAGCTGGAGACATTTAACAGCAACAGGCTGAAGATGTCACATCTTTAAACATGCCTTGTCACAATTTGGGATGTCGGTTCAGTATTGGTGCACCAGGAGGAGGGCTGCCTGCTGAACAAGCAGCAAGTCCTTCTCTGCATGGAAACTTGGGGTTTGGCTCTTCCCTCCAAATGCCGACTTTCTATTGTGCATTTCTGTGAAACAAGGTCACGGTCTCGAGGGCAGCACGACATTCGTGTGCACGCACTTCAGACTGCTCCAGCAAGAGTATATGCCAGTGCTTTTGGGAAATGATGTGCTTTCCATTTCAGTGTGAAAACCCTTATCGATGTGTGTGGAGTTTCAGGAGGCTGTTTGGCAGCAGAATTATGTAGAAAAAATTCTACTACAGCCTCCTGAGAAGGGAAATGTTACAGGTGGTTTAGGTATAAATATCCATACAGTATGTGACTAAATGATTAGAAAAAAAGCCCTAGCAATACTGTCTTGGTGCACAGAATTAGTAAAAATCCAATTTGAAGCTCAGTGTAGTCAGCAGCAAGGTGCCCCCTGAGTTCATGACTTCTGAATCAGGACTGCTTTTGGAATGAAAGAAGGGTTGTAGCTGGATAGGCTAGAAAAAAAAATTGATTGGCCGAAAATTATTTTCACTATAAGTAATGAATTTCTTGACAGATATTCTGTAGAACTGGATATGGATGTTGCCTGTACATGAGCGATTTAACCAAAAATTACAACACACATCCTTTCAGAATACTATATGATGAATATAAGCAGCTACAGTGAGAACAAAAGCATCTCTGAGCTCCACAATTCATTATGTTTTGAAGGAGAATTATACTAAGAAAATTTACAGCTGAAAATTTCATGGCTATGCTCTTGTAGACTTAGTCTTAACCAAGAATAACATAAGCCTTGTTGTATCTAGAAAAACAGCTTTAAGTACGAAAGCAAAATAATTATTGGGATAGTTTCTCCACCACATAAGGCAGTTGCAAAGATTTATGGACTAATTCTGCAGGCTGGATTTTTTTTTTTTTAATTTAAACTAGAGCTACCAATGAAAAGGAAGTTTTTCAGCCAAAGAAAAATATGTTTGAGATTTTATTTGAAAAAAACAATTTGGAGTTTACAGAAAGAAGTAACTTTGAAAAATGACCTGGGGGTTGTAACTGTACACAATTGTTCTTATAGGAGCTTGCAGTTGGAAAGCGGCCAGCCCAACCTGTTTCTCCTGAATGCAAACTCTCCACTGACGCAGTGGAGCGGGGTTGTGCAATGGCCGTGCTGGAAGGGGACGGGCAGCAGCAGCCTCATCGCCGGCTTTGCATGCTGGAGGAGCTGGAGTCTGGCAACTGTGTAAGCAAAGTTAAAACCCTTGACTGATCAAATGCTCCTTTAGTATCCAAGGCAGGGAGTAAAGTTCAGGGATCAGGAAAGCCAGAAGCTGTAGTTGCAGCAGTGAAATAACTCTACAGCTGAGGGGAAATGGGCTGGTCTCATTTTACTGTTGTCTAATTCTGCTGGGTCTGCTCTTTCTGTGGACAAAATGCAGTGGAAGGACAGGAAAAAGCAAGATGATATATCACTTCACCTGTTTTTCTTCTTTTGTTTGAGTGTTTCATCTTTTCTTATTTAACATGTGAAGCGCAGAGAAGTGGTCCTTCTTGCTCCACTTTTACAATTTAGTTAATCCATCTTCTGTTGCATCTGACAGACACCTGGTTTCAGAAGTGTTTGTTCTTCCAACCATATTCTGTTGAGGTGGACTTGACCTGACACACAGTATCTTACACCTCCCAGTTTTTACTTCTATTCAGTGAACCTGGAGAGTCAGTCCAGTCCTGAAGTCAAGTACATCTATGAAGCTGCTTTCCTATGCTCTCTGCGGTCATTCCCCAATGCATGTTTGTTTGTTTATCATTACAAATGTAAACACTACCTTTCAGAGACACCTTGTTTCAAAGCTCATAGCCCCTGAGGACATTTAGTTTACCACAATAAACAAGATCCTTTTCAGTCAACCATGCCTGACCAAGCTGAAGTAAATTTTAGACACTTACTGTTTCCATAAATCTACAGTTTAGTTTCTAAATTGTGAATTCTCTCCCAGCAGCCTCAAAATCAATAAATGTTTTATTTCTAGAGTTGAAATAAAACTCATGACAATAGCATCCTGTACTGTAACTTTGTAGTCAATTATCATTCTCACTCACAGTGAAGTCAGACATTCTCAGCCTGTATTTACGATCACAGATGCTTCAGAATAATGTATATAAATTGAGTTTTATTGATCATTGAACATCTGCTGGCACTTAAATATGTGGACACATAAGCGTGAACGTAAGCTTTGCAAGTTTGCATTTTTTGATGCTCATAAAATTATAATTTATAATCAAGTACACCATGTTATGTTTTCTTTATCACCTTCATAAAGATAAAGTAATGTAAGCAGGGACTTGGATTACAAAGCTGTTGCAATATTGCAAAGACTTAGGATTTTATGATTTATGGAAGAAAAATTTTCATTATTTTTCCCTTACATCTGACACCATTTAATTGTATTTTGCCTGCTGTGGTAGAGGAGATGTGCCAAACTGTGATTATTGCAAACAAAATTGGAAGTGCTACAAAATACTGTTTTCTTACAGCACACCCATTGTCAAAGGTGGTGAGCAAATGGCTTTGTACCACTTTTTGATCATACAGTTTTGACCCATCCTTTCCAACACTAAGTAATACAGAACATGTGGCTGTGCTGATGCAGACCTTTTTGTAGTATGTGCACTTCACACACAAGCACTGCTAATATTTTGTGCAAATACAGCTTGAGTAAGGAACTGCGAGAGTGAAAAGGGTAGTACTGGAGAGAAATAAAATCAGAGTATGGGCATCCCTTGTGGGTGTGGGTACAAGAAAGGTCTCTGCACATGAGATGGGTGCTGGGAAATCAGATTCTTGTACGAAAATGTGGGTCACAGGAACAGGAAAGCAACTCAGAAGAAAGAGCCTTTGTCTCCTTTCCCAGAGTTATCAAGCTTCTTTCATGTGGCCCAACCTGATAAAATTCCCTCTTTATTTCCAAAGTCAAACACGAGCTAAAGTAAACACCCCAGCAGCGTGTCCAGGCATGGAAGCAATCGTGGTGGCCCCTCTGAGCTTGCAGACCTGCTCCTCTCCTGGCTTCGGTGTGACCAGCCCCAGGCTCAAGCAGGAAGACTCCTGAACCATGCGTTAAACACGGGTTTTGCTAGGTAAGGATTACCAAGAAGGTCAAAGCGTACTGGAAGATGTGACGGTGAAGTCTCTGAGAATATCACAGTTTCACAGGGGTTTGAGGTATCTGAAGGGAAGAAAGAACAGACATATTCAATACATAGATTCTGTAAGAAATGGTGGCCTATAACAAGTGTCACAGCTAGCTAAACCAGACTTTAGAACACTTGGGTAAGATGATATTTCATTGATAACAATTAACAATCCTCCAGCTTTGATTTTTAGGTTGTAAAATAACTGTGAAAACCTACCACATGCCACTGCCCCTGTTTTTATTGAGAAATTCACCCTTTAATTGCCGTCGTGACTATGCTGATACATTCCCAGGGTATTTCTCCCTCACACCTTCTCTTTCCTGCCTCCGCACGTGTCCAGTGCTGAACCGCTATTGCTCAGGAACTAAACGCTGCAGATTTATATACTACGGACCGAGATGAAGAGGTTAAACGCAGCCAACTCCTACACCAAGGTTCAGGAGTGTCACTGAACGGTCTCACTAGAGGGCAGCCGATAAAACCTCTAGCAATAAAATTGCTACAGCTGAATGCCTTCCCCCGCTCCCTCCCCCCCCGCGCCCTGGAGTGTGTTGGGATATAAAATTTGGCCTCCTGAACTATTTCTCTGGTGCTTTGTGTTTGTTTTTTCCATGCAGGTATCTGTAGAGGAGGATTCACCTACCACTTTATCTCCATGGGACTCTGCAGGCCTGATGGAGCTGGAAAATCTTTGTGAGGCTTTGAAAAAGCATAAAGGTGAGACACCACCTGATACCGAACAGGATAGTTCTTACTTTCCTACCCTTGCTTCTTTTCCTTGACTCCCTAAAGGAAACATCACAACATAGAACAAAATATGTGTAGTGTGATATGTATCAGCGTTCTGAGTTATTTGCCATAAAATTGCTTCTTGAAAGTGGTCATTAAGGTTCAAATGTATCACAGGATTTCTCCTTTTTTTTCTGTAGCCCTTGCAGTCAGTCTTAAGTGCCTCAAGGTCCTCTCATCTCTGGTTTCATGAATGCTTCCCAGTACCTATCCTATCCTGTAACACCAAAAAAAGAAGTATGCTATATGCTTTCCAGAGAAATACAAGAACAAGATCTGAAGAGCTTCCAAGATAAATACATTTTCTGAATTTTGTGCATTCACCACATAGTTTTATTAAGCTAAAAATTTGCTTACAAGATTTTGTGTGGTTCTGAAATTAGATATATTTTCTATCCCTATAGAAATGTCTTTATTTACTTGATCATATATCACACTGCTTTGCAGAAAACAAAAAAAAGCACCTGTGTTTTCTCCTTTCTTCATGTACCGAGAATAATGTCTATCAAAAATAGTCCTGTAAAACATAAACTGTTTCAGAAATAAATACACTTGATGTTTATGAAGTGCATTCCTCTGGCTGTGGCTGCTAAACACTCTGCTCAAAGCAGGAGTTCACATTTTAAGTAATTCTGACTTCCCCCAAGGTGACTAGATGTATCAGGACCTACCGTAATGTCCTAAATCTAATCCTGTTTTTATGTTCCATATTCAAAACTCCCTTTTTCTTCAAGGACAAAGATGGTAAAAAAACGCTAAATTGGAATCTGATAGGTAAAGTTTTATCAGAAAAATCTTGTTGATGAAATATAATTTATTGTAGAAGTTCCCATTTCACATCAACACAGTAAGCAGTATTTGTTTTTCAGTAGCAATTAATATAGCTGAGTGAGCAATTAAACACAAATTTTCTCTTTTTTGTGTTTGCATAACAGCTGTGCTTACTTTGCAGTTTCTCCAGATGTGTTTATTACCCAAACATAGTTAACATTTTTTGTTCATCAGGGTAGTAACTTGGGTTTTTATTTCTTAATCAGTTAAGAATGCTCAATCCTTTTCGTTGCACATGTGTGTGTGTGTATTGCACACACAATTCCCGCTAAATTTATTTTGCCTGTGATTACGAAGGTCCTGTAATACTGGCTCTACTCCCTGTTTGGGTGATCCTACCTCATCCACCAGGAGAACAGCCTGAAGATACTATCAAAACAGTAGTTTATGGAGCAGAAACAAATAATGCATGATCAGAGATTAAAAAAATACTTCATTTTTCCCCTTCTTCTCTGAACCCCACAGATTTTGCTCAAACCATCATTATTAGACTAGGAATTGGTAAGACATATCGTCTGGGAGAGGAGTTTAATTCAGTTCTTACTCATTGCATTCACACAAAATAGTTGAATGCAAATGCAGTCTGGTTTTCAGGGGTACAGTCAGGCTCTTCTCTGATTCACCTAAAGGTCTCCTTGTTATAGAATTGGCAATGAATTTCAGAAGCCTACTTGCTGTGTTGTCTCAAGCAGTTTTCCACCCTGAGGCAGGATTGAGTCAGAGTTAAGGCTTTTCAGGAAATATATAGTGCAATATTTTTGGCGTATGCATTTAGAAGATCTTGGAAAGCTGAGGTCAATAACTTGCTGATTTTAAAAAATATTTGTAAATACTTAAATTTTTATTAACTGTAGTACTCATCTGGTGTATGGAAGACTCTATTGTATGTTTATGACAAAGCAGAATATAAGGGACTGATGCTTTACATTTAATTGCTTTTGTTCTTAGAAAGATAAGGGTAATGCAGACACTACCAAAGCCTCTACTGTCTCTCCAATTGTGACTGCGGCAGCTACCACCAAGAGGCTTAAAACCCCGGCAGTCTGCCTGGCTCCATCCCTCAGCTGCCCAACATTGTGGAGCTTACAACTTGCTTCCAGGACCAGATGCAATAATTCAGTTAGTGTAACAGTATTGCAAGGTCAGGGATTTTTTTTTTTTCCAAATTATTATTGCCGTAGTAACATAGCACTGCAGGACTATAGCTATAACTGTTCTTTTTAGTCATGCCCAGTCCCTCCTTCTCCCCTTTTCTTGACCTCGCCTTGCTAAGGCGTGAGAACCCTGTGGGGAACGGCACCCCGTGCCAAAGGAATCTCCCCGCAGTGTCCGAGGGCCCCTTTCACACAGCTGGGACAGGGATTTTCTGCATGGTCTATGGCTCAAAACAGTCTGACCTATTTCCCTCATGTAGGAAAAACAGTTTCTTGCAAACAGACCAGAACTCAAGCTAAAATTTCCGTGTGCGTTCAGGCTGTTCAGGTGCTTATTTTCCATCGGAAAAGTTAGGTCGCTACCACATTCAGGGTGGTGCTCAACTTTGTAGGACCTCAGGGCTGACACCACCTATCTCCATATGGCCAGGGAACAGAGCCCCCTGTCCCAGTCCCCCGAGAAACCCCACTGATTTTTGGTGCAAACACTTCTGCCATGTGCAGACCCAGATTTTGGGCTTCCACATGACTTGGTGCCTGGGGCAAGTTTGTTCACGCATGCTCCCTTAGAACAAGTAAGTGCCCAGAATTAAAACACAGTAGCCTTGACTACAGAGCTCCACATCTGGAAATATCGGCACATGTCCTCAGAAGAGGGACCTTACTCCCTTCTCTGGAGCGCGAGGTGACGCTACCTCCCAGCTTCACGGCAGGAGAAAGAATGGATCTCTGCTAGGCAGGTTTCAGTAACTCAGAACACACGCTTCCGTTTAGTTAAACCATATGGATGCATTTTATGTTTTTATTACATTTCGTATGACTGAGGCCACCGTAAATGCTTGCTATGCGTCTTTGCATATTTTAGCTTCCTGAAGCAATTTTCTCTTATGTTTCAGTTAAGTACATGCTCCACAAAACACGTTATTAATTACAGACGTGGGTTGCCTTGTGTGGAATGATGTGTTCCTTCTGCACGTTTACTTAAATGTCTGTTGTGAAACAGTTATATATATAGTGGTATTTTATTTATAAACTGTCTGAAATATAAGCCTTTATAATTAAACATTGATTAAAGCTTAAATTCTCCAAAGAAAATGCTCAGTTTTGGTAACAATTTTTTCCATACCCAGTAGGTGCTTCATAACATGCTAAAGACCTGTTAATTTCATTGCAAATACTCGGATGCTTTCAGTTAAGCATGCACCGAAGTAATTTACTGTGTCATGGTAAACCAATATCTTCTCAAAGCAGTGAGAGAGCCAGTAAAAATCCCAGTGCATAGGGTCCACTCCATCTCGATGTCTATGGAAAAGCCTCCTGACTCCTACCAACCACAGCTACAATTGGATTGACACTCAAACTTACTGGTGCAGAAACCTTCAAATGTCTAAAAAAATGCTTATTTTAATCCAAGTTCACCTTCTTATTTGCTTTAAACAAGTAATACACAGATGAAAGGTTATGCGATTTGTTACTAATTTATTACAATTTTTCAAACCATTGTTTTCAATAGTGGTCTGTATTTCCAAATATCTATGCTCATCTGTATTGGGAAAATAATGACATGGTGAGAACACAGAATGCACTCATAATAAGAAGAGTAGTAATCAAATTCAGAGATGTGATGTTACTTTCAGGAGTGTCTAGAACATTTCCTTTTTGCTAGTCTGCCACAAGAACCCACTTATAATGAAGTGGGTCAGTGGTTAACAATCTCATTAACCAGTAGTTATTGCAGAGACAGTAGGAAAACATGTAAGCTGATGAAGAATTAGGTTGGGGAAGGACTCAAGACAGTGCAGTGCAGCCTCTTCATTGCTTCTCACCAAACTAAGTAATCTCCGTTGCAAAGAGACTGCACTGATCAGATTGATTTTTCCTCTGGCAGAATTGATGATGTAAGGTGCACAGAAGTAAAGAATCTGGCCCAAGAGACTTTTAAAAGCCTTCCAGTCCGAAGCAATATTGGAGTCATCCTATGCCTTGACTACATCTTCACAGACCACTTAATTATACCCTGGCATGAATAGAGCTGCTGTCATAAATGCTATCTGTAAGAAAATAAATGTTTGTCGCTGCTGCACATTTTAAAGCAACCCCAGGTTATCGTTCATTTATTAGTGTTAGATTATAGTCACTAGGTTATGATGCTGTGAGTGCCCCTGATGTAGCACAGCCAACTGAATCTGTGGATATCCCTCTCTCAGGTGCCTAAGGACCAAGTGTGGAAGTTCCCAAGATGTTCAGTGGAGAGAGAAGGTGAAACAATGCATTTGAACTAGGGTCCTGCCCCCTTTCAGCTTGGCAGACCCTCTCTCCACCAATGAAACAGGAACTAGCCTTTCAGCGCTAGTGCCCTCCTTGGGTGAGGAAGGTCCCCTGCTCACCCACCCAGAGCAGCTTACTGCCCAAAAGCAAGAGTGGCTGTGGGTGGAGTTGAACAGCATCAAACTGGGAGCTGGCTGTTGCCAAGGTGGATTTCCAGCGACAAAAAGAGATCTGTGTCTTCATGATGCTCCTCTCCATCAGCCAGCCCAGTTATCTCTGTACAATCTAAGTCAGGAAGCTGATGCACAGGTCTGGTCACACTTTGCCCTTTTCCCTGCCCTCACGTCCTGCTCACACCTCCTGCTCACATCTCTTTCAGCCCCAGCCAGGGAGGGACCAGGAAGCAGCCATGGAAGAGGCTGGAGTGGCGGGTTTTGAGGGGTTCACAAGGTTCAAGCAAGACTGTCCTAGCAGAGATCAAGCACACCATACACAGCATCCTTACACCAAGAAGCGAAACATGCCAGAGACTCCATGAATACCAAGCGCTGCATAAGCTGACCAGGCACCTGCAGTACCCAGCTCTGCCAAACTGAGAGAAATCATGGCTAAATGGCAATACAAAAACCCACTGCAATAGAACACTATCAGTGAGCAAGTGCTGCCCGCTGCCTGCTGCCCCTGTGCCCCACTGTGCCAGCTGCTTCCCTCACTCCGTCACTCACAGCATCTTCCTCCGAGGGATCTTCTTGGCCTTGGTGGCCCCACATCAGCGATGGCTGTGCCGAGCTGGGTTGTGCCGCTTGCCCTGTGGTGCTCTGGGGCTCCCCCGCATGTCACAGGGAACAGCCTGATGAGAAGGGAAGACTATAAAAATGGAGCGTGGATGTCACACTCTGGTTTCACTGTTTTGAGATGGGCAAGCCATCTGCACTTGTGTCCTCTATAGAGACCACATACCCATCTCATATCTTGTTCCTGCACCCCAGCTGCAGAGCAGGTGAGCACATCCCTGATGAAAACCTGTGGTGCAGGACAGATTGTGTCCAAATCCTCCAGACTCTCTCGGAAATCACATCATTTTAAGCAAGCCTGGGGTGCTCATCACAAGATGGAGTTGCCAGCCTAGGGGACAGTGACTACAGTGAGTTGGCACACATTTGCACAGCATTGGTTGAACATCGTATCACAGCTTGTACGCTGGAGCAGACACAGCCCAGAGGTGACTGCGGGCTGTAGGAATGAAATGGAGAAGTAGGATGCTTTCTTCGAGATCTTTTTGCCCCACGCAGGAGGTGTTGCAGCAGACTTGCGTAGGGCATTCCCACTGGCAGCCTTTTACGGTGCAGATTTGCTACTCGAGCAGATGGTTTACCCACTTCTCTGCTACCCTGTGAACACCTGGTTTAGCAAGGGCAAACTCAGTAAAGCTGGGGGAGTTATCCTATGGTTACAAGAGTGTAACACAACAGGACCAGTGTTTGGTGCTATTACCCCCATAAGCTATTTTTGTGTGGTAGGACTTCGGTCACTCTAAGACATGTTAAGTCAGAACCACAAAAATAGGTGGACTTGGGTACTGGGTATTACCTTGCACTTCTCACTTCTTATCATAAAGAAACAGCTTGTGGCTTTTCCAAGAAACCGGTGCCCTCGAGGCAGTTCTCACCTCCCTCAGGAAAGTACACAAACCAGTTCTGAGTGCAGCAAGGTATGCAGCACAGCCCACAGTCATTGAAACTAGGAGTAAGAGGCTTCTGGCTCCTCTGCCATACAGGAAACACAGCTTTGCATACCTATACTTCATCCAAGTGCTTCAGGCTTATTTTTGTCTCCGGTTAGATGCTGAGATAAGAAGCCAATGGATTTGTGTGCTCTGAAGCACATAACTGTATTTTAATGCTTGATTAAAACCTATGAGCATGAGCACTCTAGTGACACCAGCGATTGAATAGTGTAACAATTCACAAACCATTATTTAAAATGGTTCCTGATTTTCAGGATGGGGAGGGAAAGAGTACTTTTCATGTGTTCTAGGCAGATATCTGGAAATGAGGTTGCAGATGTCACAACTTAGGTGGTCTGATAATATATAAAGCAGAGAAACACATTTTTAGTCACCATTTAGTTTTTCAGGGAAGGTTGTAATAAAGGAACAGAAAATTGAACTTTTTTTTTTTTTCTCCTGCAAGTCGGCTCTCTCAGGGTTTCCCCACCTGCTGTACAGCAATAAAGCTGTCAGCATTTAAGATACTTATTTTTGGAGCAGACAGATTTTTCAGGGTTTTGCTTTGCATGTTTTAGTTTCACTTGCAAGGCAATCTAAAGAAAGTCACCAGCTGTAAGAACGTAACCTCTTGGTACTGAACACAGAAGGAGATTTCAATCCTTCACGAGATCCAGTGTCGCACTGGTAACGTTGCTACAGGTCAGACAGTTGAAGGATTTATAAGAGCCCCATTTGCCAGTTCTCTTTTGCTATTACCTTTTTAGAGTTTAGTGATACTTTTGATTTTGCCTGCAACTTGTTTGCTGTTTTCTGGTGCATTGGACGTCCAGCGGGGAGCCTGCTGCAGCGCCGAGCTGCGTGAGCATCACTTATGGCCTCTCTGAGCCGCCCTGGAACCACGGGGCTGCTAACACTGCTCTGCTATGAACCATAAACAATACTTTGAAATTGATTTAAAACCTACCTCTTTCCTCTCTTTTAAATGTATTTTAGCCATGCTGTTTCCTTCCGACTTTGTTTCTTGATTTTGGTTGCCTGTTACTTGAAGGAACAACTCCCCATGAAGAGGGAACGTAATCATGTTTCACTCTCTGGTCGCTCGTGTTCAGTAGTGTTTTCCAGGTATTTCTAGCAAAAGTAACAAAAGATTGATGGATCCTAGCAAGATCCGTAGCTACCATAAAAAACAAGAGGTAGTCTTTTCTCAAAGCTACACTGATGCCTGTAAAATGTAGGGGCACAAGAAAGATGCCCGGTATGCTGTTTAAGATAGACTAAGACTTTAGGTGTCCAAAGCCTAAAGGACGCTTTTTACACATATTTATTTTCTGCTAGGGATAGCAGCTTGCCTGTTTCCCCTCCATGTACACGTGATTGTGTTCACAACTCCGGCATTCAGCAGCAATTAAGGGATTTATTCCAGGTTAGAAAAGAAAAACGAAGCTTTAAAGCATACAGTCCATCTGAGAGCCCTTGAGTGATCATGACAGGTTGGACAGGGGTGGTGCCAAATGACAAAAATGAGCAGATCCAAATTCAACATCCAGCATTGTCGTTGGACCTGGAGTTTCCATGAACTGGTGAAAGATTCCCCATGCATGGTGGTTACAGTATCTGAATGGGTCTCAGAAAGGTGGAACAGGCTGGGAAATGATAATCCATTGAACCTCTAGCTACCTCAGTATCAGAGTTCAGTAATACACAGACTGACATTTCTGCGTCTGAAAGAAATACAAATGAGCTACTACTGTTGCTGAACTGTCTCTGCTATGACTTCTCAGGCAAACATGTGGCTTTACAGGAATGGTAGTTTTGCTAAAAACAAAGGAAAAGCTAGGGAACCAGGAAAAACAGAATGATACGATGAGACAAGAAACATATAAAGCAAAAACGTAGCAGCTTTAGCGAAATCATCACAATACCTTAGCAGCTAAATGTGAAAGAGTAAGAGGAACAACAAAAGATTGTGTTTTTTTCTTCCTCCTTACACCTACAGAAATACTTACGAGTGTACAAACTGAGCAGAAAAGAAGCATAGAACATTCTCATTCTGAGTTGATATTGTTTCACATCCGTTTTTCCTGGTTCTGGATGACTCCACAGGTTTAGGGGAAAAGAATAGCATGAGCAGAGTCTGAATCACAACACAGTGATATGTAGCATGTACAAAGGTAGGTGGTGACACATATGGACCATGTGTAGTTAGAGTTCACAGAGAAAAATGCAAGAGAAAGAAAAATAGGATACAAAGAGAGGGAAAGAGAACAGTAGAAACTGGTGAGAAGTGGAAATAAATTAGGCTCAAGGAATAATTTCCAGTAAGAAATACTTTCAAGAAAACTATGACCCAGTCGTGGACAATTTGCAAACAAAGGAGGTGAAAGGTCTTGGATAATTACTCATTATCCGCCAAGCTGTAACTAGAACACACCCACACTTGTGTGCAAGGGTTGAGGGGAGCATTTTTAGCTTCCAGGAGCAGTTTTGATCTGCCTCCTAAAATGCTACAGTGGATTGCCAAAGCAAAAACATGGCACCTCAAGACTTGCCTCTAACTGGAGCTTTCTTTGGATTTTTATCTCAACAAACAGTTTTGAGGGTATCTTGTTGGTGCCAAAAAGTGCACAAATCAGAATTCTTCCTGTAAAAAAGGAATATGGCATCTCATGGATTGGATTCTAACTGCAGGTATGTATTTTTTGTTGACTGATTATGACATTAAAATAATTTTCTAGATGCACACCCCCCAAAAAAATTAAAATCACACTTAATGATTGCAGTTCTTCAGAGCCTGCCAGGAGAACTGGCTGCCTCAGAATGCACTCATATAGTGCTGATTCACTAGTGGCACATAAAATCCATCTGTCCAGAGACTCCACAAGACAACTTTATCATTCAACTCCAATGTTTTGAAAATCGTATTCCAAAAAATATTGGTAGACTAATATTTAATTGATAGTCTTAACTGGGAGCAGAGTTGCAAAATACTCTCTAGGCAGATTTTGAGTCAGTCAGTTCCCATGAGATTTGGTCCCCAATTTTGTTGATGCCTGGACTTTTTTTTTTGCATAGAGGGGGATTGACTTTGAGACCATGAATCTGATACTTGTCGCTGTTATACCTGCACTTGGAGAAACACATGCACAACTGTTCCAAGAAGGCATGTTGAGCATTTGCATTTACTTGATTAGCATATGCAAGTGAAATAGTTGCAACCAGACTCTTATTTGCTCTCAAAAACATGGCCTAAATTCCTGCAGAAAATAAACAAAAAATAGATTATAGACAAAACAATGGGATTTGAAGAATTGTGTCTCTCCTTTCTGCCATGCTCCTATCACAGTTATTGAGAAGAATATGGGTGTGCAGCCAGATGATACGGAAGCAAAGCATACTGATGTTATCAGTACTCATGAATAACAATGGATTAGCCAAAACACAGAGTGTGACATAGCCTAATTGCTGTCAGGATTTGGAGGTACAGAGGCTCTGACCTGTGGTGGAGCAGGACAGAGAAGTCCTTGCTGAAGGCTCAGACTCGAACCTTTCCAATCCATAAACAAGTATTTGGTGGTGGAGCTGGAAAGTCAAAGGTGGCTGGGCCTAGTAGTGGCAATGTTATTTTTGTGCTTCAACTGTCTTAGCTATTAGGCCCAAAAGAGAGTTTCAGCTTGACCAGTTTCATACGCTATTCAGGCCATAAGGCTGCAGGTGAAAAGAAAGGGTCTATGGCACTAGTAAAAGAAATATCAAAGATAAGCCTCCTCCAGAAGTGACACGACATTTTGAGAAGCTTTGGAAAGAGACTTTCAACCTGTGACCTGTGCAATCAGGTTTTAAATAATTTAATACTAAAACGAATTTTTTTTTTTTTTACCAGAGCAGATATCAGTCATGAGAATTTCTGCACTTGCAGAGCTGACTTCAGTGAGCGGAGGCCATGCCATGGTACCAGGAGAGTTAAATAAACATAAATTCTCCATGTAAATGAGGGAGACTAGCTCCATTTTCCCTCAAATCCAGCTGGGTGTATTCAAGAACTCTCCCTAAAATCCGTGCCCTAAGGCTCTGCCACCTCTGTCATGCAAGTGAGTTATCCCTGCCTTTTTTACCATAGAAGCCATGAAAGGATGATGAGATATTATTTTTTTCTCTCACTGCATACCCATATGTTCATATAGTGTCTAACTTCGCAGCTAACAGATGCACTTATTTTAGCGTTCTTGAAAAGAAAGCTAAAAATCATCTTATATCTGCATCTTTCTGATACAGTAAGATATGAAAGGTTTTCTTTCAGTTACCAAAGTAGAAAGTTTTTTCTGCCTTCTACGTTAAAGTTTTTTGAATAATTTAATCCCTTCTGAGGAAAAGAAGCAGAACATTTTCCTCTATATGCTGATCACTTCTGGAAGCAAGTGATGCAAGATCTGATGGATCAAAACTCCTTTTAATTCTGTGGAGAAGGGCTTATCCCTTAAATTAATTAGTTCCTACTAACAAATAGCGGCCCCTCAGGCACAACATTTATTGGAATAAATCAGTGTTCTATTTTGCTTTGTGGAGGAAGTGCAGAAACCACCTATGAAGAAAAGCCTAAGACATTGATAGAAGATTTTGAAAGGTATGCATAATTTAAGGATTACAGTAATTGACATGCCTCCTATTCTTAGATTTCTTTCAAGTCAGGAGTGTGTTTAGTAGATTTGGCTGTTAAATGATAATACGTGTGAATTAGCTATTCATTCCCGTATCTAGATCTTCACAAATCATAACAAACTTATGGAAAGCAATCTTCTATTTTCTAATTGCTGAGCTTGAGGGGGTTTTCTTTTCGCTTCTAGAGATTACACTGGTAGATTTTAAATGGCGGTTTCAACTTGCCTATCCAACAGCAAAATTACAGCTGAAATTTTGGAGCAGAATTTGAAAACATTTTCTTCTTGGCTTGTATTCTAGCTGCATTCCCGGACATGAAAATATCCGTTTATAAAGGCGTAGGAAGCAAGATCTCCGCCCCAAGAAGAAGCTGATTTAATCCAAACGTAAAGGATAAGAACAAAAAGATCAAGTGAAGAGGTGGTTGCAGATAGTGCTGGAGGGCACATCAAGTGAAGTCTAAATGGAAGGAAGACATCTGAAAAGACTTGAAAGCGAACGAGGAATTATGTTAATGAAGGGGTGGCTGATCCAAGTACAAAATGTTGCTTGAGAGTACATAGGACTCAAGAAGAGGAGGAAAGACGAAGAGAACATTAAGCAGAAATTAGGTGATGGCTATGCCTCATCCCCATTAAAAGAGGTTTGTTAATGTAATTTACACCAATAAAAAGCATGTGCTGGCAAACCAAATATTTTACTTGTGAATACATCAGTTCAGCAAGCAACGAACAAGCAGCTTTACATGTATACGTACACATATCTACAGCGACTTTTTGTCAAAGAAAGAAGATCACCAAGACAGCAAGCAAAGCTACTACAGTGCTAAAGACCCAAGAGATTTCCTGCATAGAGCTGGCCAAATCTATCCCAGAAGACAATGGAAGGGATGCAAAACAGTCAGGACACCTTGCGCTAAACAAAAGACCTTTCCTTCTGTGTAGAAATGAGAATGAGGCAGCCTTGAAAAGACAGTGTATTTATTTGAATCCAACGTGTGAAAGAAAGGGAATCAAGGATGGGCTGAAGTACATGATTGTCGGACAGGAAGAGAGGAAGGAAGGTAAGCTATGAAGCCTGTGAACCAAACCCTTGTATCAGCTTCAAATTGGCATCAGATTAATTTGGGGATGGATTATTTAATTTATGCTGAAAAAAATCTTCTCATTCTGAACACTGCCTAGTTTCAGGCAAAAAAAAAAAAAGAGCTGTGTACATTGAAATAGGGCCATTAGTTCTTCTCTTTGAAGAATGTGCTACGATTTCAGCCCACTTGTGTTGACAAAACAGATGTGCTAACTTTCACATTGGGTGTGGTGCTTTATTTCATTTTTGGTGTGCCTTAATTACTCACATTTATCCCTGACCTTACAAAATTGATCTTTTTCAGCTCTTCCCCTGCTTCAGCTCCTTATCAGTAAAAATAATGCAAGCTACTTCACTTAGCTTCTGCTGATACTTAGAATAGTGCAGTGTATTTGAACAACAGTAACTCACCAATAAGTAACCAATAATACTGGCTAATTTTGTAGCACGGATTGTATAGATTTGTATTACACTTTTATTTACCAGTACTGATCAAGAACTGCAGCAGTCAGCACAGCTCAAGAATTAAGAGTATTGTAGAATTAGAAATCACACCTAATGTTTTGGGCTAGACAGTGTAGTGACCTAAATTCAAAACCTAATCCCTGTCTCAGGTAGCTTGTACTACAGATTATATCCCTGACAGCAATCATGGAACAGGAGATTAGGACTTATCTTCACAAAGCCACTTCTCTTTTTACAAATTACTCTTTCTGGAAAGTTATCATCAAATAAGAGCATTATTTCTGTATACAGCTCCCAAAAGTGTGTTAAGCATTTAAATGCAGAAGCAGGCAGACTGTAGAAGAGAGGCATTTTTTCAGTCTGACAGAACTAAGGCTTTGCACATCAACTTAATTTTCCTTTTCTTGTTGGCAGTTCATATAGCACAGAACGGTGTTTCTTATCTCTCGGCAGTGAAGACTGGCAGGCACTGCTAGATACTGTGTTAAAGGTACAAAGCATGATACTGTATGCCAATTCAAAAATACTAACAACCTGGAGGGAATTTTCCAGTATTTTACTTGAGAGAAACTCCAGTCCAGAGCATTGTCTTCAATGCAAGCAAAAAGCTCAGAAATTACATTCATAGATCTTGTCCTGTAAACCTATTTACCAATGCTGCTTTTTTAACTGACAGACCATTAAGGCATTACCTTGACATGAGTTTGTTTATCTATTTGTAAAAAAAAAAAATAGAGCAACAGATATATTTCATTTTGAAATTACATCAAATGGTTCTATAATTAATCGGGCTCAACTGCTCTGTGATTTCATTTGTTCCTATTAGTGTAGAAGCATGCCAGAGCTTACAGAAAGTTAATCACTGATGCTAAGACATCGAAGATGTTATATAACACAGTGCATCATTTCCCTGTTTATGCTGAATGTGAATTACTGTTCTAGGAGAAACATGAACAATGCCCCAGATACCTCATACCTTCAAGCACAGATGTGCATTGGTTCACATTGAAATGTAATGCATTAAATCATTTGTATGTGTTGTCTCAGGGGTGAATTTGACCAATTCACCCTTTACAAACTCTGAAGACAGAGAAGCCAGATGGGCCAGGGGTGCTGGATGGGACTTGCCAGGGCTGGCAGGTGTGGGTGGACTGGTCCTGACCACACCGAGCCCCCTCCTAGCAGGTGTCTGGAGAATCACAGAATCATAAAACAGTTTGGGTTAGAAGGGACCTTCGAAGGTCATCTAATCCATGTCCCCTGCAATGAGCTGGGACATCTTCAGCTAGATCAGGTTGCTCAGAGCCCTGTCCAGCCTGGCCTTGAATGTTTTCAGCAATGGGGCATCTACCAGCTGTTCCAGTATTTTACCACCCCCATTGTAAGATGAAGTGCTTGTACTCATGGTACAGCCTTAACACGGCTGAGATTTTCCAGCTCCCTCCTGACCTCAGATGTCTTCACTTCAAGGTGCTTATCTAAGCCTCATCATCCAGATCCCAGAGACAGCTTAGGCAAGCTGTAGGCAGCAGAGGCCAAATTGGCTTCAAAAAGTTCATGTGGCTTCTGCTGTGCTGTGGGGATGCCTGACTTGCCTACATCCACCTCTGGAAATCCCTGTGGTCCTGCTTTCGGAGGTGTCTGGCCAACATGGTCTGGAGCTCCTGCCCTGGCCCAGCCCACAGACACACAGGTAGCCAAAATCTCCCAAGTCCAACCCACCCCACGGCCTTTACAAAAGATGGGGACAGACTTTTTGTTATAGCAGGGCCTGTTACAACAGGACAAGGGGTAATGGTTTTAAACTAAAGGAGGGGAGATTTGGGCTAGACATGAAGAAGAAATTTTCTACGATGAGGGTGGTGAAACACTGGAACAGGTTGCGCAGAGAGGTGGTGGATGCCTCATTCCTGGAGACATTNCATTAAGGTTTGTGATTGTGTGAACCAAATCACTCATGGGCCAAGAAATACTCAGATGCATCACTCCACTCAAAATAGATGGTGTCATGACTGTGACACCTGGCTAGAAAGTAGGACCTCTAAGCAATGAACTTTTATGTTACTTATAGGAAGACACACATTGGGTGAAGACTGTGGCTGTGTGACCTACACTAATGCAGGAGACTGAACACAAAAATTCTTCCTCACTGTTAGTGTCTCTCCCACTAGGTGACAGCAGCTGGGTTCCCTATAAACTTGTAGTTTCTTTCTGCCCATGTGGTGGTCATGAAGGTGCTCTGCAAGAGGTGAGAGATGAAACAAAAGGAAGGAAAAAAAAGCGGTCTTTATGATTTCCTGAAAAAAATAATTATAGGCATGCACCCTGTGGAGAAGACTTGAGGCTCAGGGTGCCAAGTAGCTGGCAGGGCATGGCATTTGTCTGACACAGTCACTTCAGATGTGACATCCTCGTACCTGGCAAGACTACTTTGGAGGAGGGGAGGAAAGATCCCTAACTTAGAGCAGACCCTGCTCCTAAGATTGTGGGTGAAGTGAGTAAAAATATAAAACAAAGAGGGCTTTGCCTTTGGGGTGTGGCGCCAAGAGCAGCTCTGTGTTTTGCAGCCCACAGGAGAAGGAGGGAGCATTTTGGGACAGAAGTTATCGCTTTGGACTTCCTCAAAACACTCCCATGTGTGGAGAAAGCTCTATATAAACACTGTGCCCTTTCCAGCAGGGATTTTTGCCAGCATCCTCTGCTAAAGGCTGGCGTAATCAAGGACTGCAACTCCCAGCAGTCTCAGAGTCGTTTTTTCCCCTACTGCTATCTGGAAGGAGACGTTTACCCACCCTGCTCGTGCAGCTCCCACCACCGATCCTTAGCAGCACATCTAGATGCAAAAAGGATTATTTTTTTTTTTTTCCCATAGGCTTCTTCTCCCATGCCTGCTCTCCCCGAACCACTACTTCTTCTCCAACTACGTTATTAAAAATAAGTTATTACTGAAACTGAAGATACTTGTCTACAAAAGTTCCCTCCATTCTTAAAGAAACACACCAGCTCAGAATAGGGGCAACGCGATGCATTTTCTTTTAAAGCTTGTCTGCAGAGAGAAAAAGGATCTGACATCCCTAGGGGAGCATCTTTGGATGTCTAAGTGTTGAATGTACTGAAAGAATAGGCAAGTGACATAAAGGGATCATGAAGACCTCTGTTAGTTAATCGCTTGGAGATACCTTGCAGCAAAAGGCAGAAAATCAAATGTGCCTCATTTATTTTTGACAGCTGTTAGCATTTGCAAAGTCACAGAAAATATTAAAGTCATAGGAGAGATAATGAAAGCACAAAGGCCTAATGTGATTTTCTTCAAGGTTGTCATGAATTGCTTATGAAACCAGCACTGCCGCATCTGATAGAAAGTAGCAGATGTTTGCTCTGTCTCCTTTGTACACACAGATGTGGTTTTGCTCATCAGGTGCATTTAGAACCTAGAAGGACTTGGCACTGCTCACAGGGATTCAGTATGATTTATCTGCAAGTTCTTCACTCCTAATTTGTAGAAATATATTTAAAACGTAAGATAATACAGTTGTAATGACATGGCTAAACTGAACAAAATTGTGGCGACTATTTAACGCTGGATTAAGGTATAGGATTATCAAATATGTTAATTTGCCTAACAGAAAAGTTACTGTTTTATGCCTACTGGAAGATGTCATGCCTTTGCTAGACACAAGTTCTCAGCAATCCATGTTCCCATAATTGCATCTTTAGTCACCGCCACTGAAAGATGGCAGATGGCCTGTCTCCCAGTAAAGATACGAGATACTGGGTGACAGAGACATGACTCACATTTCTAAAAATTATTTTGCGAAATATCTTGCAAGGTATCACATCCTGCAGTGGTCAGCACTGAAACATCAACTTCTGTGGTTTGAACTTGGTTTGACTTCTGCCGCATTTCAGTTCTCTATGCTACTGTACCAATGCTGAACACTGTCATGGTCCTGGGGTCCCCCAGCTGTCCCCAGGCAGGTGCCAATGCTCAGGGCTGTCCCACTTCCTGGCTGGGGTGGTGGGACAGGTCTTGCCTCAGAAGTCCTGCCCTGCACCTCTAGGTAGCTCCCATGGTCCTGGACCTCAGGGAGCACACAGCCCCCATAGTGTCCTGGCAATTACTGCCTATTGACTCTTAAAATTTATTGTACTCTTTAGCTTCATAAAGAATAAAAAATAATTGCAGCTTGCAAAATAAATAGGCTAAGAGTGTGCGCTGGTTTTGGCTGGGTTAGAGTTAATTTTCTTCATGGCACCTAGTATGAGGCTGTGTTTTGGATTTGTACTGAAAACAGTGTTGATAACACAGGGATGTTTTTCTTACTTCTGCACGGTGCTTACACAGTCAAGGTTTTTTCTGCTTCTCACACCACCCCACCAGCAAGGAGGCTGGAGGTGCATGAGAAGTTGGGAGGAAACAGAGCCGGAACAGCTGACCCCAGCTGACCAAAGGCATACTCCATACCATATGATTTCATGCTTAACATGTAAAGCTGGAGGAAGAAGGAAGGGGCAGGATGTTTGGAGTGATGGCATTTGTCTTCCCAAGTAACAGTTACATGTGATGCTCTCCCAGAGCTGGCAGGACACCTGCCTGCCCATGGGAAGCAGTGAATGAATTCCTTGTTTTGCTTTGCGTGCATGCACGGCTTTTGTTTTACCTATTGAGCTGTCCTTATCTCAACCCATGAGTTTTCTCACTTTTACCCTGGTGCTTAGTTTTTCCCTGGAGGAGAGTGAGCGAGTGGCTGTGTGGTGCTTAGTTGTCAGCTGGGGTTAAACCACAACAAAGTGTTTTCCAATGCGCTATCCTGGCCTTACTTACGTGTGTATGTGTCTTTGTTCACAGAATTTTCTGAATTACAGTGAGAAAAAAGAACAATTTACAGCAGTTTTTGGTTATTTGTGCCAATTAGCCTGTTTCTAGAAAAGCCATTACTATGACAAAAGGATGCATAAAGGCAAACTGTGCTGTCTTTGTCCAATAAAGCAAAGTCTACTACCAAATAGTTCATATTTGTGTACATCCCAAGATACTTTTTTCCGTCCCTCCTGTAGTCACCTAATTGCAACTTGAAACCTGAGGGGTGATCTCTCTTAAAACCTCTTGTTCCTTGTATCCTATACGGAGACCTCCATGAGGCATAGCCTGTCTTTTATTTATTTATAATGTTTGTACAGAGCCCAGAATAGTGGAGCCTGACTGTTGGCAGGCTTTTGTCCCTGAACAAAATGGTAAATAAAATGTTACACCCTCTTGGAAATTGAATTGGGAAAAGAGCATCATTATGCTACTGTATAAGCCACTGGTACTGTGTGCACAAAGGTGTGGAAACAGGCAAGAAGGTGGATCTAAAGTATGCAGTAGCTTGCATGAGGGTTTGGACTGAGGCCCGTAGGAGTACAGCCGGCAAAGCAAACACAAACAAGAAAAGTCGGGGGTTTTTTTACTGTTTCTCATAACGCAGATCATATGACATAAGTGGCAATTAATAAAATGATCAGACAGTAAATTTCCCCAAGCAGAGAATGAGTACATTATGGAGATCTAAAGTGGGAATGGGTTCCAAAAGGAATTTTATGAATTCGTAGGAAATAGACCCAGCGACAGCTGATGAACATGATGGCCCAGATGCAACCTCTAGCAAGGGGTGACCATGTGCTGTGCATTGCCAAAACCTGGAAGGGCTCAGCAGAAGTAGGATCCTGCCCTGCTCTTTACGCTCTTTCCTTCAACACTGGAAATAAGTAGACATAAGGAATGATGTAGTTCTGTTTACAGGCTGCAGTGATCCAAACACTCAATAATAGTAGCTGGAAGTCCACTTACTATTAAAAATAGCAGTGAGAATGTGAAGTAGATCTTTTTTCTGGTCAAGCTCTAGAGGGACACCTCCTTGCAGAACCTACCACAGGAAGCTTCACGTAGAGGCAAAGGGCTGTGAAACCCCGGTGATCGCTAGAAGCAAAATATCTGAAATTGATCACCACTTGGGATTAATTCCAAAGGTTTTCAGACCCTCCTCTGTGACATATAACTGTTTTCTGCACCACCAAAGAAATTATTCATTTCCTTTTGTGTGTGAATTTTCATAGAAATTGTAAGTTGTTTCTTAGACAGATGGAATGCTTGAGTCAGTCATGTGTCATTTTCTTTAACAGCAAAATGGAACTTGCTAGACTCTTCTGGAAAAGGGAGGCATAATTTTGATAGCTCTTCCATGAGATCTCCTGTGTCACTGGTTGAAAGGATCAGAATCACACCAAATAAAAGACCAGCAAAACTGCCCTTTGTAAACCAAGAAGGGTATTTCCGGCTCTAGCTGTGACAACAGTTGTTTAGAATTTAGCTATTGGATTTGAAAAATCTGTATAACATCATATACAAATGCAGTTTATAAATAGACACATTTGGGGAAGTGTCTTTACTCCTCATTTATCCAGGGCATATGGACTAGTATGATGATAAACTCAGTACATGCACATTCAGGATCTCTGGTTAGGCTGAGTGTTTGCCTGATTCAGCATAGCATGCTTTAATAATGTAATTCAATTCTTCCTCATTTTTAATGTTATTTCAGCCCGTTAACATAATTTGGTGAGCTATTACAGTTGTTACAGCTGCTAGTTTCGCCCTTAATACTGATTTCACTTATGACCTCAGTCAGAACTAGATTTAAAGTTTGAGATGATGTAAGTGAATAAGGATTATTAGATTTATTCGTATGGCAATTTAAATAAGAAACTGCCTGGCTTAGAATGAATGGTAAATGAAAAATGCATGTGATTTATAGACCTGTCCATTTTAAAGATTTATACATAGAGTAGGATGATTAAGTAAGAGACAGACCTGATTATATGAAATGTGTAATTTTTGTAATGCAATATTGGAAGCAAGCTGCTAAACAGCACCAGCATAACAATGATTGCCCAAACAGCTTTTATTACAATATTACTGTACAGCTGGTATGCAGACACGTAAACACAAGCAGCAGACCCCTGACCATTTCTTTTCCTTGACGACTGGTAGATGGTGTTATGTTCCCATGAAAAGCATCTTCCCCTCTCAGTGGCTGCAGTACTGTCTCCCATATGCAGGTTGTGGGACTGCAGTGCCATCCAGGCTTTGTCTACCGCTTCCATTTAAGAGGAAAGTTTTCCTCTGTGCCTCTGCTTTCCTATGCTCAAGCACTTCCAAGGCTGCATGCCAGGATTACTGACCTTCTTTCATTAAACCTTCCTGTATCAGAAATATGTAGAGATTTCTGAGACTTGGCAGAAGCAATCGTGCCTCTCCCTCAGGACATGAGAAGGTCCAGATGTTATCATCACAGAAACCACAGGATCAGCAAAAACCCTTCCACTCTTCTACAACATACCAGAAAGAACAAGCTCTTCCTTTGCTCTCCATCAAGCCTGAAGGAAAAAAAAAAAAAAAATGTATTTCCTTTCGTAGGTTTTAAGGCTGGAAGAAGCTGTTGTAAGTATTTAGTCTCCCAACCTGTATAATGCAAGCTGCAGACCTCCATTCAGCAGTTCCAGCCATCTTCACCTTTCTTTCAGAACTGGATGAAGTCCTCTAGCTCACCATTAATACAGTAAAAGGCTTTGTTAACAACACGGTTGAATGGTGCTTTAACACTGCTGCATCAGAGCATCGCTACAACCTGTTGTGTCTCCTAAGGCACTATCTGATCACGTAAGAATAACAGCAATGCTACTTGTGGTTATTGTGGCATTTTTGTGCATACAGATGTGGAGATTTGAAGACCACATGGCAAACATACATACACCCTACGTAAGGATACTAGGCTCTGCCGTTCTAAGTGAATTAATACACTTTTTATGAAAAAGCTTAACAAATGTGTTCCAAAACAGGGGGTCTTCCATAACATAATTTGCATGAAACAGAATTGACTCAGAAAATTTTAATCAAAATCCCAATCTGATTTGTATAAAGTAATTTAATTTCCTCCCTAGTAGTTATATGGATTTTATCAATTATACCAATTAAATTGTCAAGCAGATTTATTGACCAGTCATCTACGAGACACTTTGCTTGATGTACTATTCTTGTATCATCAACTGATCATGCATGTCTAGCCTTAGTTTTTGGTGTCATTATGTGCAGCTGAATACTCAAAAGAGAAGGTTCTAACAAATGAGGAGTGTGAACCAAATTGTGACATGTGGATGGAAAGCTTCTTATTTTGAATTGCAGACAAAAAATTACAGGTAATGGCAGATGCGACGAATTTAAATGCTTAGCTGCCCTGGAAAACACGTGGAAAACACACATTTGATTTCTGACCTCAGAGTCGGACCTCAGTTAGAGATCTCCATGCTAATAGCTATTATCTAAATGTAATCACTCTTGCAAAAATACACATCCAGTTAATTTCAAATATAAAAGCTGAGGCATAAAATTAGAGATTGGTTTTGAACTTGGAAATTCAGTATGTTGCATTTTCTCTATTGCCTGGATTCTAGACAAGTGGTAAATCTCCCTGAAATAACCTTATTATCCATCTTGAATAATTTCATTGTTAAAATAAATGTTAATTTATCAGAACAGACTACTAGAATCAGATATCTTGCTTCCATTGAGTGACTCACAGTGCAAGTTCTGATTTCTTTGTAACCTTTTCTTAGTTTCCTTCTACAAGTTTGCTGACAAAATGAGAATAATACTGGAAAAATATAAAAGGTGAGTGTCACGAGGATGGAGCCAGGCTCTTCTCGGTGACAATCAATGACAGGACAAGGGGCTTAGGGTACAAACTGGAGCATGACAGGTTCCACTTAAATATGAGAAGAAACTTCTTCTCAGTGAGGGTGACAGACACTGGAACAGGGTGCCCAGGGAGGTTGCGGAGTCTCCTTCTATGCAGACATTCAAAACCCGCCTGGACACCTTCCTGTGTAACCTCATCTGGGTGTTCCTGCTCCGGCAGGGGGATTGGACTGGATGATCTTTTGAGGTCCCTCCCAATCCCTAACATTCTGTGATTCTGTGAAAAACTCAAGAAATTACAGATCTTTATAGTCAAGGAAAAATGAGAAGTACGTAGTTGCTCAATAAGGGGATTGCTGTGAAGAAGATTCAAAAGTCTAAAGAAAAAGGCAAATGCAAATAATGAATTTGACACCCACTGGAGTGTTTGGGTCCCCATTTGGTTATTGTGGCTAGACAAGGCACAATAGCACGCAGCCTCCTCTCCGATTAGGGGTTCAGAGAATGGGCACCATAGCCCATAGCATGTTTGGTTTCCTAGAATATTCTTCTAGCACTAAAGGATTTTTCAGAAATACTAGGCACCCAGCATAAATAAGAGCAGACAGGGTTGTCTACCATCAATAAAACTAAGCCGTGTGGTGCTGGTTGCAGGGAACCACAAATCTGGTGGTTGGTGTTTTCTCCTGTTACAAGTAAACCTAAGATTTTGCTTTTCCCTGTTGACACAAGAAGCCTGAATTTTTGGTCTATGCTTACACTCTAGTCTTAAAATATTTTGAGAAGTTTGTAAAAAGCAATAAATGGCATGAGATGGTAAACAGAGCTGACATGTGAAAGACAAAGATCTATTGGAAAGAAAATAACTTGTCGAAGCACTGAAGAGCCACTTGGACTATTTCAGAAATACTTGGCTACATGCATAATCTCAGTATTTTTGGCAAGTGCGACTGTGAATGTGTGCTTTAGCCAATAGTTCCTTGTCACTCCAGTGAACGATGTCGTTAAAGGTATTTCATGATGAATATGAAAGATAAATTACAGCTGGCTATGTCAGTGCCAAATACAGACCAAATGCACCTCCTTAAATGCTTGATGGCTCGGGACTGTTGCTCTGTCACATTTACACTTTCCCATTCTGCAGCCATGGTCCCTCCTTTTCCTCTTTGAAATCCCCAACGTTTCTTCAGCCTTCATGTACATTTGAAAAATGAAGAATAAGGGAACCAAAAGGTTAACACACAAGCAAACAGTGTGGGAGAAATTTCTTCCTTGGACAGGTAGTTGCCTGCTGACTGTGAGAACAGTTCTCCTAGAGCCCAGGACAGCAGATACAGCTCTGGCCAGGACTATGCTGAGGGCAACAGCCCAAGTGTAGAGCTGCATTAAAGCCATGCTAAGCAGGATAGGAAATAAGATAAAAAGTTGATCCCAGAGGAACGGTTTCCCTTCACAGGACTTCAGCCACCAGTCTGGCCTCCAATGTAGAGTAGTTGTTTTGCTTATGAAGCACCTGAGGCTGATGGGTGGAAGTGTGCAGGGCAGTGAGAAGTCACACTTGTCCTGAAACAGAAGAGGGCCGTGGTAACACATATATTCCATATGACTCCCTCCACTTTGCCATCTGCCTTGCACAGCTGGAGCAGCACAAAGCTGAAGGAGCACAGGCACCATTCAGCCTGCACTGGGGCACAATGTAGCCATGATATTGTGGAATTAATGATTATTTTCATCCCATCTAGGAATCCTTTATATATTTCAGGCTGCAGAAACTTAAAGTAAGTGGCAGACAGGCAGTGACTCCATCTCCCTTGCTCCTGAGTGAGATAGCTCACTTTGTGCGAAGCAGCAATGTTTTCACTGGTTAGTTTTGTCATGCTTTCGCACTGAGGTTCAGGGGCAGAGAACCAAAACCTACATGCCAAAACGCAGGCAGCAACCGAGCTCTTGTCATGCAGAAACCCAGGCACTGCAGCAGAGACGGCAGAATCAAAAATGTCATTAAACTAGCTGGAGGGTGCCCTGCCATAAAAATAATACTTTTCATTATAAAAACAACACTGTAGCACCCTGAATTTTAGGGAATATTATTTTTTATCTACAGCAATTGAATAGTCTGGGTTTGATTTCTAGCCTTTGCTGCTTGACCTAGCTGTAATTACCCAGGACTGTGATTTAAGGAGACAGTATCTCATTCCTTTCTCCACATCTAAGAGTAGCTTAAAAAAACACATGTATTATTTAAAATGGAGTCAAGAACATACTGGTATCATCTGAATGATCCCAGGAGCAGATACAGCAGAGAAGAAAGAACCATTAGAAAATTAACTCTTTCATCAGGTGGGTCAGCATCTGACCCGGTGGGAGAGGGAAAGTGAGGTAAGAGGTAAGGTCATTGTCTTGGCCATGGGAACCTACTCCAGGAAAAGACTGACGGATCTCATTCAATCCCAAACGAAGTGATGTGAGGGATGTGAGTTGGCAGCAATTCACATCTTGTGCTCTGACAGCTCCTTTTGGCCACGAGCATTGGTGATGTTGCCTTGTGGGCAGTGGTTGCCTCCTGTGAAGACCCATGCTGTTCAGACATTTAGGGCACCCCATACCAGGTGACCAAAAAAAAGGCCTGAGTTTGAAAACAGTGTCAAGTTTTTGTTAACATTTCCCTGCTTTAACTCTTTAAAGAAGGACAAAGGTTTCGAGAAGTGCTTCAGAAAGTTGTGGTTCTACTTTAATTATGGGATTCAGACCCAATTTTATACTCAGGAACAACTTTTACTCTATTTATTCTGTGGGTTCGATACACATTGAGACAGAGGAGAGCAGTTCAGCCAACATAGCATTGGCACATAAATGCAGGTAGCAGCCCCTGTCGCTAGCAGACCCTGGGGGCTTTCTTGACTCTTCAAATATTATTGTTGTTGCTAGTGTTATCATCCTTGTTGGTATTTTAGCAACAGAACCAAATTAAGGGCTTTAAAAGAAATACGAGGTACGGGATCCCAGCAGACATAAGGGGGTTTAGCTTTTTATTTAGGTGTGTGTAGCTGGTGCCTTCCAACATGTTCATCACTTGGAGAAATTGGTGCGGATGCTTTGCAGAACGTTTTCAGTCTGGCAATGGTGAATTATTTTGTGTAAGTCATCCCGACCATAAAGGATGCCAGGGGAGAAGACAAGAAGATGCTTGAAAGAAACTGATACTGATGCTGAAAACATATAACAAAACAGAGAAAAAAAAAAAGAGATGCTACCCAAACAGTGTCCAGGTAAACACAGCATTAGCAATACCTCTGTTTGCAAACAGCTTCCAAGAGAAAAGGCAGTACGATATACACCCAGCTTCAGCATACATTGGGTCTAATCATAGTGAAGATCCAGTCATTGCGAAGGTGGCAGCTGTTGTGCTAATTTAGATCAATATGATATTTTCTAACTTTTCCACCTTTTCTCTGGAAGCATCCCAAAGACAAATGAGTGGGGTACAGTGCATTGTTGGCACACAGCAACCTAGTATGAGAGATCCATGAGTCATATAGATTTGGGACATCAAAAGGGAAAAAAGATGCAGAGAGAGATTTAGGAACTTTCAAAACATTTTAAAGATACAGTTATGAAAATTTCTAAGCACTAATAGGCACTGAGGTAAGTTTCAAAAATTGGTTCAGGCAACTAGCAATAATATAAATGCAACTTGAGTAAGGAACCTCAGAGCTGAATTTTTTTTTTTTTATATGGCATAACGAAATATTTTCTGACAGATGTAGATTTCTAAATGCCTAAGAATGAATCTTTTGAACTGGCATAGGCCTCTGCCTAAGAGAAACTCCCGCATTCCAGTTGAAATCTTCAGTCTAAGATAAACCCCTAAAATTGCTAAATCATTTAAGACTGAAGTAAGTTTCAGAGCTACATAATTCTTTCTGTTTCAGCAAATCCACCTGAGTCAAAACCTATTTGTCACTTAGTCATGAACTCCATTGCTGGCTGGATGCTATATTTTTAAATGCTGTGTCTGTAAAATACAACACAATCTCCCCTTTCACCTTGCACTATCTTGCCTTTCTATCTTGGGTTTCTACAGTCTTAGTGACAAATCGTTCCTGGCATACCACTGCATCAATAAGTAAAAACAAACCAAATATAAAAAGATTTGTTTCTTCCAAGGCCTTTAGATGTACCTCAAACAGACCTTGAAAGCACCAAGTGCTTTTTTCTATTTTCCCCTGCTTTGGTAGTTAGTAGCCAACAGTAGCTCAGCACTTCGGGCTATCAAGATCATCAAGATGTTGACTGCCTCCATCCAGTCAGGACCTCTTATGTCATCACATATCCTTGGATCCCACAGATGCCACTAGTACATGACAGCTTCAACTGAAAAATAAAAGGAAATGTAGTCCTTTCTACTGGTAAGTGTTAGCCATGTGTGGTAAGCAATGGTTTTTGTCCTCTTCCCTTCCCAGTTCCCAAATATATCCAACTCATTCCTACGACCTGTATCAAATGGTTTTAATTTCTGTGTTTCAGTATATTTTATTCTGTTTGTGACTGTTTAGGGGGTTTTCTCCCTGGATTTTTTTTACATCTTCTCTTCCTTGGCTTTCAGCTGGTGTCCCTGCTGGGGTTTCTGCTGTAGTCTTTTGGCTTGGGGTGCTGGGTTCTTTTTTTTTTTTTTTTTTCTTTTTTTTTAATGGAAGGATCAATGGCTTCTCATTTATCACCCTCTCTAGGAAGAAGGCAAGTGTTCCTCAGGTCACAACTGTTATTTCCACCAGCTCTGTGCTCTGAGTGCATGTCTGTACATGTGTGCAGTCTTTTGCTTCAGCACATGCCATTGTGCCTGCGTTGGTAGGAGGAATTCCTGCTGAGCCGCGGCCTCAGCTGGTCCCCAGCTACCATCTGAAGAAGGAAGAAAGCATTAAGACACAGATTCAAAATAAGCACGTAGGTGCTCGACATCCGTCTGCACAGGGCTGCTACCAACTGTCCTAGCACTGATATCCACTGATGTAATAAAAAGATGCTCACGGGAGAACAAAGGGTAGATTTTCCTGAGCTGAGGCTCCTGAGCTGGGGCAAATGGTCTCCCCTTGGAGGATGGAGAGGCAGCTGCATCCTCCCCAGGCACACCTCAAAGGAGGTAATGCTGGATTTGGGATGTCTGCTGTTTTTTAACTGTATGTCAAGGACGGAAAACGATATTTTCCTGGTCTTAAAAGGAATTGACATTTACTTTCTTTTCTCCAGATCACAGCGAGAAATACACTAAGTAGGTGGGCAGGGGTTTGGGTCAAAAGAGAAAACCTGGGCCCATCACTTTTCTATGGGAGACTGCCGTGCATATGCAGAGTGCCAGCAGGAGTGGGGCAGTTCGGGTAGGGGTTTGGAGGAGAGTTGGCAGCTTGTTTCAGTTGTCAGGATGAATCCATGGGATAGACTGCAAAAAACAAGTGAGCTGCAGCTTCACATCACTTCTTGTTGCACACTTAGCTAGTTGAATCTGTGAATGGGTGGCTTGATGTTCAATGACAAAGCTTTTTACTTTTTAAATATCTTGAACATAAGGTCTTTCTCCATTGAGACATGAGTGAGTTCCCACCCCTGAGTATATTTGTATATGTCCCTGGCAAGGGGATGTACTGGGAGACAACTGGGAGCATCTACATGTTACAGACCTGTTTAGGAGGATTTCATGAGCCACTCTCCCATAATCTGTGTCCGGCTCTGTAAACCATGGCTTTGGCAGCACTAATGCAGCTATTTCAGAGCCCTGCCAAAGGATTTGCAGTAAGAGCTTAATAAGATACATCATCCATCCAGTATTTACACAATGATTCGCCTGTATAGTATCTGTGTATCTGACATAAAGGAGAGCTGATTCAAGCCATGCAATAAAAGTGTGACATGTAGAAATGTAGGTCCCAGATGTGTGCTCAGCTTGTGCCATTTGATCCAGAATATGCCAGATCTGGCCACTGTAGTTTCATTCTTTTTTTCTCTTTTCTGACCACAGAAACACCGTTAATGAATCACTTTTATTCAAAGCATAGAGCAAAAATTTGACAAAAAAGTAGCAAAGGAAATATTTTTTTCTATTTGTTTTAAAGTTAATACTGCTAGGACTGGTAACTGAAGCCCCTTATGCATAGAATGATTTGCAAGACAGTTGGTAAAACCAGTACTAGTTGTAGGATCTCTTATGCTGCAAGAAATACGAAAGTAAGATTATAACAGGGGCAGCCATGAGGAAAACAATTAAAATGTTACTACTTGGTCACAGACAGAGTGACAAGATAATGGAATGGTGAGAAACAAGACAGATAATAAAGCAGGAAAATGATCACAGTCTAAAATTAGGTGACAAATTCTTGACGTTAGTATGTTTGTGACTGACAGTACCTGCCTGCTCTGAATAGGGGTCTGAACTTAAACACTGACATCATCGTAGATAGATGCTGCAAGCATTTCTACTCCATCACTTAGCTTCCACCATAAACACTTATGCTAAAAAATCCATTTCTCCTTTTCAATGCTGGCATGAAGCACAAAGGCATTCTGTGGAGCAATGCACCCGCCTAACACAGCAGAATCAATACCAAGCAATTGAGTAACATATTTATTAAAGCTGATGTTAATGCTTCTCTGAGAGAAGATTATCTATTAATTGCTTACCTTGATTAAAATTATGTTCCGCAAGAAGCAGGTTTATAAATTGAAATAATCAGAAATGATGCATGAAATGTCCCATGGAATAAGCCCTGCTGATGCGTTATTAAAGAAAACAAATTCTTATCAGAATTTATCAGAAAGGAAAAAAAATGAACGGCTATTTACTAGACTCACTGGATCTAAGACTAGCTGAGTACTTGAAACTATCAAGAGACTTCTCTGGAATAAATGACTACACGTGCATTTGGGAGCTGTAAACAGCTGAGATGTAACCTAACCTCACCTGCAGCTCTATATACGGACACATATGCACTCTTTGTTGCCTGGTAATCCAGAGCAGGAGTCTGGTGAAAACACTGTGATGTGCCATAGGGACCGACCCTCCTTTCCTTTTGGGTAACTCAGGAGAAACTCTGTGAAGTTACTCTTTTGCAAATTGAGGTAAAAAAGAAGAAAGAGACATTATTTTTTTTCATCGTAGCATTTTTCACAGAATCAGGCCAAGCCTTTAGTTCGGATTAGGCAAGTCGGTTGTCTCTTTTCCTTCATCAATGAGCTGCTAGAGCAGAGCGAACTGATATAAACTGTCGCATTTGCTGTTCTGCTGAGCTTGATTAGGAGGTCTGGGGAGATCTCTTGTTTAAGGGATTCATGCTAAAAGAAGCGTTCACACTACAACATCATTTATGTAGTGGTCTTTGTGTTGATTTATTGGTAAACACGCACAGAAATAATGCTGACTTTGCAGGTGAGGATGAGAGGCTGACTGCCTTTGTGGACAGACAGAGTGTCTGACATGCAAACCAGCCACAGCCTGGAGAAGATAAGGTTGCTTATAAATACCTCAAGGGTGGGTGTCAAGAAGATGGGACCAGACCTTTTTCAGTGGTGTGCAATGGTAGGATGAGAGGCAACGGGTACAGACTGAAGCACAGGAGGTTCTATCTGAATGAGAGGAGAAATTTGTTTACTTTGAGGGTGCCAGAGCACTGGAACAGGCTGCCCAGAGAGGTTGTGGAGTCTCCTTCTCTGGAGACATTCAAACCTGCCCACCCAGGTGGGTTGGACTGGATGATCTCCAGAGGCCACTTCCAACCACAACCATTCTGTGATTCTGTGATTGTCTGAGGGAGGGCACACGAGCTCCTTGGCACCCACATCTCCTCTGTGGGACACTGCTAATGGAGCTCACCCTCATTCATCGTTGTTTGAGCACAAGATTTTAATGCTCTGAATCCGAAGACCTGAATAACATCCTAAATCTACCACCATAACCTCTCTTCTGAGTGAAGGTTATCTTTGATTTAAGGTAGCTAGGCCAGCCTGACAGAGGTTTCCATCCCTCTCATGGCCTGTACAGGCTGCTGAGGATCTTAAGGACCATGACTCAAAACTCAGTTCAGATGAAAAGCTGACAGCCAAAAGCAACTGCAACAGTACAGAGCTTCTGCACCCTCTTAACCCTTTAAAACCCACCATCTTGTTAAAAGGAAAGACTAAGTTGTTAAACGGCTCTCTTTAATGTAAATCATAGTGGCCTGCAGTGGCCAGAAAGAGGGTCTTGTTTCCCTTGAGGAGTGGGACGTGCCAAGTGCTGTGTCAGGCTGTCACATGGCAGCTCTGCTTCAGGTAGGCGCACTGGGCATGGTCACTGAGAAGATAAAGGAAAAACAATGTTTTCTAGCCACCGATGTGTCCAAACATGTGTCTTCTCCCACAGCACATCCATCAGCACCTTCAAACACATGCTCCTTTTCTTCTTCATTTCTTGCAAGAAAATCTATAGGCTGTATTCAATTGCCATATATTTTCTTATCGTTAGAAGACTTAATCAACAAGCTTAAAAACTAAGTGCAAACATTCTGATTGTGCTGAAAAAAAAAAAGGGTGAACACCAATGAACAATGTGGAATATAAGGACTCATGTCAAATGTTTGTCGTGGTATTCAAGCAGTGAATTACAGAGTGTAAATGTATTTAGCCTAAACCACATTTAATTTCTTCTCGCAACAGCAAAATCAACATTGTTACCTTCAGTTACATTTCCACTTTAAAAACCAGGGATTTTGCTCTGGCACAGACAAAAAAAAAAAGTGGCAATGGAAGACTGTATCGGATTCCAGTTTATTTGGATTTTTTTAAAGAGAACTGTTATTTTACTGGAATTCAAGAAACAAGGTGCAAGAAAATGCTAGGAGTATTGTAACACACCCATTGCATAGTATCACACTGGACACAACAAAAAAATGGAAATGTCATCTGTGATACCAGAGAAATAAGAAACTGCACCCATTACACACGCAGTTGTCATGGAATAAGTGACACTTTGAGGGTCTGCCCGAACAGCCTTACACTTTGTAAATGCCAAAACAAGCCTGAAACAGAAGTAGAAATGATGAGAAGTGATAAAAAGCCTTTTCAGAAGACAGAACAAAACGGGTGGAGAAGATACTACTTGCATATGTGAGAGTAAGTTCAGGTAGTGCTAAGTAGATGTGTTGTGGGAAATGCAGTTCAATAGGTGGGAAAAAAAAAGGCGTTGGATAGATATTTAGATTCCAGGTTGACTGTAATTAAAACCCGTACCTGTTTGGTTGTTGTTTTGTTTGGTCTTGGGGTTTTTTATATTTTGTTTGGTTTGGTGCGCGTGGTTCTTTTGTGTGTTTTGGTGGTGGTGGTGTTGTTGTTGTTGTTTTGAAAGGGGGGTGGTTTTGGTTGTTTGTTTTGTTTTTTTCCTTTTGGTTTGGGATTCTAAGAAACAGGGGGCGGGAAGAGTAGAGGAACAGTAACGACCAGAGGCGGGTGGGGAATTGCTTTGCGGTTTAACATTTCTTTTTTCTTCCCCTAGCTCCCGCGCTTTCTAACCCGTCTCCTTCACGTCCCCCTCGCTCCAGCAAGAGAAGGCTGCTCCTCCCCGCGGGCACGCAGGCAGCCCCCAGCACACAGGTGGGGCGCCCGGCCCTCGGAGCGGCGCTTGGCTGGGCGGGGTGCGGGGGCGGCCCGTGTCCTGTCCCCTTCCCGGGGGAGGGCCGGTGCGGCGGCAGGAGGGCGCTGTGTGCGGCCGGGCTGGAGGGGCGGGTTTGTGCCTGGGCGGTGGGTCTGTCTGCCCCCACGCACCCCCAAAGGCGCGTCGGCTGCGCGGACAGCGGGCCTGCGGGCGGGCGGGCAGACAGGGGCCTCCGACCTCCCCCGAGCCTCCTCGGGCTCCGCTGGCAGCCGGACCTGCCCTGGCGGGTGCCCGCCCCGGCTCTCGGCC
>VWYH01005887.1:941665-975613 GCA_013399365.1 Pampusana beccarii
CAGGGCGGAGGCGAGGGGGCCGGCCCCGGGGGCGGGGGCGGCACGGGCTGGCCCCCCCGGGCACCGGCAGCGTGGAGCGCTCCGAGTCCGCCCCGCCGCATCTGCCGAGCTCGGGGGAGGGTGAGCCCCGGGCGGCTTGGGGGTGTGGGGCGGGCTGCGGGACGCTTTTCTGAGCCAGTTCCCCCCCTCCAAAAAAAGTGAGCGGAAAGACCTGCAGAGGTGTGCGGGACTGGCCCGTGCGTTCCCCGCTCCCTCGGTGGCCGCCCGTCCCGGGAGGGGGTTGCGGGCAGTGGGGGGCGACCGCAAACCGAGCGGCAGGTTCGTTCCGTGGAGTGAAGACATGCAGCCTTCTGCTAACGGAGCGACCGCTGGTTGTTCCCCGAGCACCCGAGCGGAGTGGACCCTTCAGAGCTGCCCTGGCCAGGGCCCACGCGTGGCCCCGGCGCCGTTCGTCATCTGCAAGGCAGGGCTGCAAGGCCGAGACTGTCGCTTCTGCGTGGCATTTCCTCCTGAAATGAGTCGCCTCAGTTTGCTTTGTGTGGGCACACAGGCAGCTCAAGAATGTCATCCGGCTACAGAAATGGAGCTTCTCTGCAGTGCATCATGATGAACGTTCAAGGCCAGGCTGGATGGGGCACTGAGCAACCTGATCTAGTTGAAGATGTCCCTGCTTACTGCATTGGGGTTGGACTTGATGACCTTTGAAGGTCCCTTTCAACCCAAACTATTCTATGAGGAGCAGAACGGCACCACTCGCCTTGGAGAAAGGCACATTTATGTCGTAGTCTGATAACTACGCCTGTCAGGAACATTTCTTATGCCTTGGGATTCTTCCTGTGCCAGGGCTGCTGTATCCAGCCTCGTTTTATCTGCCTCTGTTATCAGTGTGGCATAGTGGACAACATAGTCAGGCAAGAAATACCCGGCAGCAATGGCTGATTTCCCTGTTTCAGTCCATACCACAGTGCTGTCTGCATGCACCCACGTAGACCCTCATCCTGCAGAAGAGACGTGCATATCTGTAACTTGAAGATTAGCCGAGCCATTCAGCTGCAGGGACTGCTTTTCTGCGTTAGGTCGCTACTGGTCATGGAGTTTCATTTTGTCTTGAACAGTTTATGATCTGAGACTTTTGTGATACACTGTGCAGATAGAAGATACAGTAATGCCAGGATGGTGGTTTTGTTACTCTGACGTTTAGTATGTTTTGAAATATCAAGTAGAACTACCAACATTTTTCAAGTTTTTTTTTAACCAGTATAAATGGCTGGTGCTTCTTATGAATCAAAGGACCAGCATCAGCTATTAGTTATTACACTTGTCTTGCATGGTAGGTTTTCTTTTTTATTTCTTCCTTTTTCCTCTTTTACTTGTTTGCTTGTTTCTTTGTTTGTTTTTTCCTATTTCCCCATGTGTTAGCTTGGTTATTTTTGTAAAGTCATTGTGAAACTAGTTTCTACACCCCAGCTGTAAGTGACCACTCATCTCTGTGAAGAGATTATTAATTTCTTTGCTAAATGTAGGTCTGGGCCTCCCTTACATTTTGTTTAAGTGAAAGAATGATTGGAGCAAGACAAGGGAGTGTTCCATTCTTGACCTAAAATGTAAATGGACTTCTAAGTGAAAACCCCCATCTCTTCTATCAGACTTCTTTTGAAGTACACAATGGGTTCAAAACATGAAACACGAGAGGAAAAAGTTGATCTTAAGTCTTAAAGGTGACCTCTGTTATTTGGAATAACTCTACTCGTGCTGTCAAAATGTTATTGTAAGAGTATAATGGATTTCAAAGTGGTTTAGCTGATTTATAACCTTCATTTTGCCTTTTGTGAAAATAGACCTGAGCTATTTTTAGCATTTCTCTTATTCGCAATAGATCAGGATGAGGGGTCTGTGTAAGCAGATTAAAGCGATTGCTTTGTTCTGCTCGGTATTGTGCGATTGTGTGGTGTTCTGAAAAGTTAGCAGCTGGATTCATCCACCCCGGGTTAATTTTATTCATTGGGCTTCAGTCCATGCTGAGAACATTGCTGGCAACACAACTCGAGTTGTTGATCCTCGTCCTTAGGGAACTGGTATTTAAAACAACTGCAGATGGAAAAGAAAATGGATCCAGTGGCTGAAGCGTGCTGTCCGAGCGTGCTGAACTGTATGGGGTTGCCTGGCCTATTTTCCTCTTCTGTGCTAAGATGAGATGTAGTGCAGTGTTAGGGCAGCCTGAGCACTTAATCTTTGACAATGAGTAAAGCAAACAGGTGGGTTCCTACATTCAACTTGCTGCCTGACAGACTGGGGTTGGCTTTAACCTTTGTATTCACTACGTTCCCAGCAAACTATTTCATTCAGTCCCTTTCTGTAATCAAATAGAGGTTTGCTGATGAAATGTAAACCCCACAATATTTTGTTGCCTTAATAATAAAAATAATGTTTTTTTTTTCTTCTGGAATACACCTTTTAAGGGAGAAAATAATTATAAGTTCCAAGAGTCTTGCTACCTGTTTTCTTAGGCAGATGTGTGTAAAATAATCAGGAATGAAGAGTGCTCATACCAGAGCAGAGACTACATTAAAAAGAGTTATTTGTTCCGAATCCTATCCGTAATTCACTGTCCTGCATTACCTAACAGCAGTTCGTAGTAGATGATTGGTAGAAGATGTGCTCCTGTGGTTTAGGGTATTAGTTTAATACCTCCGTGCTGTTCTGATCTGGGTCAGCTACAGAATCAAGGCTTGTAGGTTTGGTTCTCAGGGGTGTTTAGGATTGAGACTAAGCCTGGCAACTATGAGTTACACCTTTAAAGAAGAAAAAAAAAAAGGCAATAAACTTTTGCTTTGAATAGCCAGGAAAACATGCATCAGTTCATGCAAGGAAATTAATTAATTTGTGTAGTAATGAAAGCTGATTCAGGTCATACCATTTGCAGAATACCCAGACCAAGATTTTAGGCTCTAGTGGACATGTTTGCTAGGGGAACAGATTAAAAGGATGAGTGAACTTTGTCTTTTCTTTGAGGTGATTATTTCTCATGGTACTTTTTTTTTTTCCAGATACGGCAGTGTTTGTGTACCAGCTCGTCTTCCTCGTCACAGTTCGCTGGAAAAAAGAGATTGCAATCTTGTTTTCTTAAGAAAGGATTTATAATGGGAGCACCACTTACTCCTTAAATCATAGAATCCTGACAATATATTCAGCACCTATCTGAATGCCGACATCCGCTATTGAAAACATGGGTGCCTGACTTTTTTTGTCCTACTCAAACCTACTCAACACAGGTAGGTCACGGTGTGTAGGCTATATGTGAGTAGGTCACATTGACTTACTCACACAGGTAAAGTTGGGCATGTCTGCTTATTTTTTCTCAATGTGGTTGTAAATTATTGTTGGGTTGCTCAAGGAATGCATTTTAAGGAAAATTGGGCCACTGTGTGGCTGTGTAAACTTTGAAGTTTTTAGCATAGAGAAAGCTACAAAAAAATACAGAAAAAATACATGCAGCTGGCACTGGATATAGGTGTGATGGCAGCAGGGAAAAGAGAGAAGCAGGCACACAACCTGGGATGCAGTCCATGCCCCATTGTGCCAACTGGAGGCTGCATTTTCCTGAGGCTTCTCACTGTAACCCTGCCCCAACAACAGTTCTAAAAGCTGTTATGTTGAGCCTTAAGTCCATATGCCAAATGAACAAGACACGTCCTCCAAATCACCTTAAAAACTGTGTGTGGATCTGGGAGACCTCTGTGCTGCAAGGTATGGCATCAGTCCTATGTATGTGGTAATAATATTCACAAATACATAGAAAGTCTCAAGAAGCTTGTGATACAACATCTTAGCTGAAGATCTTGCAAGAGTTAAGAGCTGCCCTCCTTGAGTCAGTGATTTTCTTTTCCCTTTCTCTCAGTATTTATGTGTGTGTATATATATGTAGACATTTGAAGAAAGGGAATGTAAAAATCAGATGGGTTCTGTATCTTTCACAGAATATACACAGAGAATTATTTAGATTACGAGGAATGGGCTACGTAGCTCTTCAGTTTTTTATCTGTGGCCTGAATCTCACAGCAAAAACGCCCTTGCTTTCCAAACCACGTGAGCCCCCAGCGCGGATGCTGCCCGCGCCAGCAGAAGAGGCGGCACCTGGGCGAGGGCAGCAGTGGCCGTGCTGGGTCATCGCGGGACGCGCTCCAGCTCGGGGTGGGATGCAGAAGGGAGGCTCTGCTGCCACCCAGACCGAGGGGTTTGTTACGTATGGATGTGTTGCGTTCTCTGTGACAGATTTTGGAGCCCTTCCCAGCAGCTCAATTAAAGAACACCTGCTCTAATTAATAATTAACAGCTGTAACATTGGTGGTGTTTATGAATTTGCAAAAGTGAAGGAAGAAGACGCCCGGTGGATAATTTGTACTGTTTGTACTGTAGTCGCTACATTCATGTTTAGAAAGGGCAGTTTGGGTCAGGTTATGTAAAACTGTTACATAAAACTTGGAACACTGTTAGAGGCAGAATTTCACAGTGTTAAAGCACTGGAGGGGATGAATCCATTCTGGACTTTGGGCACCATTTGACGTATTTACACTGGGTGAGAATAGTTAGAGTTATGGATTTGTTTCTCTGGCTGAGTGTTGAAAGTTTGGTAAAGCGAAGGTAAGTACAAACCAGGTAGGCTTTTTTTTCTTTTTTCTTTTTTTTTTTTTCTGAAGGCTTTTCTCCAGTCTGTTTAAGAGCAGTCCCACTGAATATGTGTGCTTAACTTACAGAACTTGGTTTGGTTTTGTTCTGTTTAAATTTTATTTGGAACTCACTGGGCAGCAGGACATACCAGTATTGCTGTGGGCAGATGTCTGCAAATAGGTCTCTGCTCACGGATGGCTCTTACCTGTTAGCCAGAACTTGCCCAGGTTTAATAAGAGGGCGTGTGAAGGACTCTGTGGTGTTTCAGAGAGAGGTGTGGTAAAAACCTCAAACGTTTGAGGCACGTGTTGTCTTGAAAGACCATGATCTTTGGTTTTGTTACTGAGTGCTGTGGGAGGCACAAGGGTTTTGAAAAAGCCAGGTCAAAGGAGCGGCCCAGAAGGATGTAGAGAGAGTCAGTGGTGTAGGACTGACTGACATCGGGATTTTCTTGCTCCTTGGAGAGTAGGGAGGGTACTCCTGGTGTAGGGTGTGCAAGGGACATGTACAGGAGAGGAGATGAGGGGAGTATCAGGCATACAGAAGAAAGAATTAGAGTGTGGTAAATGTGGAAAAGAGAAGAGCAATTACATACGGTGGCAGAGGGAAGGTGAAGGTACTCAAACCCTAGAGGAGCTAAAATCTCAGACTGTGGATTTTAACAGCGCTCTCTACTCATAGCTGTGAGTTGGCAGTGTTTGGTATCGCGATCAGGCTGGTGGCTTGAGAAAGGTGGGGGCTGGATACCTGAGGAAGTACCTTTGCCTGGGAGGGCTTAAAAGGAAGACATCAAAAAAAAAAAAAGGAACTGAGTTGTAGACGAAGGTTTAGTAGAAGGGGTGCTCCATGGATACTTATGTCTTTATTCAGTGTATCATTCAGTGACTACATCATACCAATGAGGATATACTACCAACCTAGCCTGGGTAAAGGTAGAGAAAGAAAGAAGTCTCTTGGAGAACCCCAATGTTGTGTAGTTCACTGACCACAACAGAAAGCATCTTGAGACAGCAGAGGCATAGAAAGAGCTCTTTCTTTTTTAGTGTGCTTACTCTGAAAGGGTGACAATAAATTTAATAACCTTACATTTAATAAGGTTAATTTCTAAGGGGATATTAAACCATCTTTGGGATGAAAACTGATGTCTTAATTGAAATGAATGACAATTACTATTTGTGTCTATGTCTTCAACTTGTATCCATCTCTGCCTCCATTTAGGAGAAGGCTGGTGTTAATTCTCCATGTTTCCTGAACGTGTAGAGTGCACAGAGCATGCGTGTTTCTTAATAGCTGGCAGAGCTGAGCCGTGCTACAGAAAGCCCTAGCGCTTTCGTTTCTGAAATGCGTGTGGCCAGACAGATGCTAAGAATTCAGCACAATGTGCAGGAGTGCCTTTAGCAGTGTACGTTTGGTTGCAGACCAGATGGTATTATTACGATTTGGAGTTGTAGACTTTTGACAGGTGCCATATTTGGAGTCACAGTTACGTACTGCTTGATTTACTCAACTGCATTGCTTAATTAGCATGGTTTAGTGTGCTTTGTAAGCCTAACCGTATATAACATAAAAGTTACTTTGATATTTGGTGTTTCCTTCCACCATTCCACCCTTCATGCTTTCTAAAGCCTGGCTGTATTTCAAATAATAAAGTGCTCTTCTGCTGCTGTGTTTCTGGTATATTTTAGGGCTCATTATGAGTATAGAGAAACAGCAGTAAATATTTTACTTTTTAGCTGAGATTAAGTAGGTATCAATTGGTAAGATTAATTATCGCCACATATTTAAAGTACACAGGCAAAAAAGCAACATCAGTAACATTAGAGCTATATGATAACAGCTATGCATCATTCTATTTAATTTTGAATCATATTTAATCCTGCGAAGCAGCAAAGTGAAACTACTGGTTATGTTACTAGAAGCTGTACTTCTTTTCCCTAACTTGTACTGAAGTGGGACAATTTTCTGGAAATGTTCCTTAATCAAAATGTGGCAAAGGTCACTAGGCCTGTGCTTCGTCTTTTCAGCTGGTAGGAAAGAGAAGGCCAGCTCTACAGAGAAGTGCAGTTAATAAAGCAGCTTGCAGAAAAACATCTCAAAGCTTAATGACAATATAATGGGATAATTTGAAGCTTGACAACTAAAATAAAGAAGGGTAAAATAGAGGAATTAGCAGGTGGCATGTGAATGACATATGTGAGTAATCAGCATGAAAAATCGCTTTGCCAATAATGGTGGTCGTATACCTTTGCTCTGGCACGGGGATTTGTAGAAATATTTGCAGAAATACCTGAGTCTGACTGCAGTGAAACAGAGCTTTGCAGGGCCGGTACCTGCTGCCCGCAAACCCAGGCAAACCACCCCGGCTGCTCCGTTCTGCTGCCGTGAGTGAGGCCTTTCTGCTACTCCAGAGCCAGTTCCGATGTTTCTGTGCACTTGTAGCTGTGTAGTTTTAGCCCTGTTTGCGAATGACACACTGATCGGTAGCTGGAAACAGCCTTCCTATGCTTTCTGCTGCTGCTAGAGGGGGGTCTTGTTCGCCCATCCAATGCATCGTGGGAGACCTATTCATATTTTGATACCATTACACGTTCTGTTCCCTACATGTTGTTTTGTGGGCCATAAATAGGGAAGCAAGGGGAGAAGATACATGGAGGGATAATGTGATGTACAGTGCACCAAATTTATGCCAAGATGTATACTCTGATGCACTTAATTGGAAACTGAAGGCTTTCTTTTTAATGTAGTAAGAAAATCTGCCAAAGCAGGCAGTGTCCTTCCAATTAAGTGTAGGCTGGGGCACCCGCAAAATCATACTTTCTCCCACCTCCTCATCGATTCTTGGACTACCCTGAGTGGCAGATTTGACGTAAATTACTGTTTTTCTTATTTCAAAGATTGACAGACTGAAGGTGATAGTTGACCTGCAGTAAGTTGTACCTTAGGGAAAGGGCAGATGCACAGTTAGAGCCCAGCCCTCCAACGTGAAAGGCAGGAAGTTTCCTGCCAGGGATTGCTCCATGGAAGCTCTTCTAGAGGCACCAGCTATTTTAGAAAACAGCCAGAAACTTCAGTGACCGTTGTGCCCTGAGGAGGTGTTTCCTTGTATCTTGAAATTTGGATAATTAGGATAATTTGGTAAATCAGACTCAGTCTCAGATTGTGTTCTCTGGCCCAACTGAAACTAGTAAAGGGCAGAAGCCAGATTAGAATTTGAGATATTTGGATTTTTTTTTCCTTTTTTTTTTTTTGGTTGGGTTTCCTAGTGTAAATCTCCTGTGTAAATCTCCTTGTGCTTGCACAGAAATCCTTCCAAAGGCAGCTGAACGTTGTCATCAGGTGGGGTTGCAGTTTGCTGTTTGGAAACAACCTGCTGTGGGCAGCTTGAACTTCTACACTCTCCAGTGGTAGATGCGGAAAGGCTGATGCAATAGATGGGCTTGGTAGTAATAGCAAGTTGTCTACAATCAGCAAGAATCAGTCTTTTTCTCTCTACAGACACGGCCCACGTGTAGCCCTGATCTAGCTCTGGGGCTCATAGTGGTGATACTGTAATTCAATTACTGTTTCTTCTGCTACCATTAATGCAAAATAAGCAACAGGACAGAAACATTAAGTGTGACTGTGCAGTACTGAGTAAGTAGCATTTACACCTTATCTCTTCTATCATGAGATGTATATTGTTCAAAGTTGGGTGGAGCCACTGGACAACGTAATTATTTCAACTAATAATTCCTATTCTGAAACCTAATGCCAATTTGTGTTTATACAGCAGCTCTTGGTGTGTTTCTCTAGAGCAACACTGAGTTATTAAGCACTAGCAGCTATTAAGCATTTGCGGTGCAGGATTACAGTTGTCATAAATATTGGGTTAAGTGCTTATAAGGGTACTACCGTCAAGAAGAACAGACCCATCTTTGCTGCAGATTAGGTCAGTCAGCACTAGCAGCAAAACTTTTTTTTTTTTTAAATTTTCTGGGCTTCTGATAATATTGTTTACTTTCTGGGTGCCCATCTTCACAAAAAAACCCAGTTGTTATCTTAATTGGAGTCCCCCTTGTCTCCCACAGCTCATAGCTGCAATCATTAACCATGAAGCGACTCATTACATTCCTTTTTTGCAATACTCCAAAGGCCTCTTATATACACTTCCTGTTGTAGGAGCCTTCCAGGGTCATTAGTGTTTTCTATATAACTTCTTCCTTATCTCTGGAACACCTCGTTTGGGCAATCGCTAGGTTGGACAGTGCCTCCTAGCCCATAAATCAGCCTTCTCCTCTGTTGAGTTTGGTAATGGATTCCACGCTACCAGTGTTGAGAAGTTCATCGGTTCAGTTTTCTTTGTTCTTTTCATAATCTGAAAGGAATTTGGCTGTGGCCTTCGTGTAGCTATAACCATACGTGGCTGCATATTTTATTTAACAGTATTAATGCACTGCCATCTTGTGACAACCTGTCTGTTGAAAATGGATTGCTTGTTTTTTCCAGGCACCACATCTTTACAGCATGGGGGATTTTTTGATAGTTAACTTCCTATTTATTTTCAAGGGCTTAATTGAAAATACCAGCCCTATCTCTCAGGGTACAGGTAGTCTTGTACATGGTAACTCCCTGGGACAAATAAGGCAAGACTTTCTTCTGTTACCTGACCTCCCAGCAAGCATAGTAGAGAACTTAGGACCTTCTAGTGTTTATGGTACATCATTCCTTCCCTGTGGAAAGTGCTTTTCACGTTGTTTGTTCAATGAACTGCAGTCAGAAAAGCCCTTTCCTGCACCACAGTAGGGATCCTCAGCTACAGAGGAATTGTACAATATGCTTACTTGATGCATTTACATTCTCAGTTTTTTTGTATCCATGCATTTTATTGACTACTGTACTTGTCAGCAAGTGCTCTCCAAGTGCTCTGATCAGTGGCTTTGTACCCAGCAACGATACCCCACATAAGGTGGGTTTAATGCTGCTGCAGTACTTACCATTTGGACTTCAGGGCTGAGGGATCATACAACAGCTTTATTTCTGTAAAGAAAAATGGAGTAGTAACCTGAATGACACCCACAGAAGGTGTGATCTGGGGAGGGATTTCTCCTCCAAACTGAGTAGTAAAGGAGTTGAAATGTGAACACAATAGACCTCGGTTAAGAAGGAGCTAAGCCAAATGTGGCAGCTCACAGCCTCAAAAGCTTTCATAACCTGTGAAAGAAAAGCAGTGAGACCTTAAAGTTCCTGTCCTCCTCCCCTCTTTTCTTACACCACTGTTCTCACCGACTAAGTCCTGCAGGTGAGCTATTTATCTTCTTTACAAGGTTAACTTTCCAACAATTCAGCACTTTGAACCAGCTCACCCTGTAATTGGATGACCAATATGACTACCAGGGAAGGATCAGGACCACTTTTCTTAGGACCTTTTCTTAGACCAGATCAGATGTACCATGCAGGCTATAGTTTGATGGACACTTAGCAACAGTCCCATTTCCACCTCTTAATGCTCACCAGTTCCACACTGTCCTTTGCGAGCCCTCCTTCATCTCCTCTCACCCCTCAACCACTTTTCCTCTGCACCCTTCTGCCTCCTCTTGCCATATGCCAACACAGGCTGTGCTTCGTACAAGTGGAAAACAGTATTCAGGGTAGCTAGAAGAATTTATCGTATAATATTTTTACTTTAATAGATTCAAATATCACAATATTAGAAAATAAATCGATCAAGACTGTGCAGGTCAGGAATGTAGAGGCATTCATTGTATAAAAGATCTTTTTTTTTTTTTTTTTTTCCCCATCATCTTTTAGGTGAGCTTACTGGAAGATATACAAGTTGCTACTTTCGGTAGAAGCTGAGATCCATCACTGTCACACAATATACATTTCACCCAGACACTTTGCCGCTGTTTCAGTCCGCATGATGCCACGCTCCTAAGAACAGACTACCCCTCCCAAACAGGCATTTACACAGGCAAGAGTCTTTCCCTCAGTCAAGTTTTAACAGCACAAATCCAGAATCACTACTTCCTGGGTCAAATTTGACAGGGCTATTTTCAGCTGCCAGCATTAGAAACCAAACAGCCCACGAGGAAAATTTTGATGAAATTAAACTCATGTCTTTGGAGGAAGGTTTTGATGCTATAGAAGTTTCTCAGCTCTTTGAAGAACCTGGCTCAGATTAGGGACCGTCTTCAAATTCAAGTCACAGCACCACCTCTTACTTAATCTGCAGTGAAGGTGCTGCTGGGTAAAGCAGTGATGTTATATCTGTTTCTTCACATGGCTTAGGAGCTGTTGGTAGTCACTGCCAAGAACACAGCAAATATGGCCATGTGGAATATCCAGGTGATTCAGTGTTCTAGAGATGCCACACTTCAGCAGTTTCTTCATAACCATACTTAAAATCAGCTGCCAAGTCAAGCAGCATCTACTCCAGAGCATCATCAGCAGATGTGGATGCAGAAACCAAACAAAGTAACAAATAGGTGCCATAATCCTACTGATACAAACCTTAGCAGTGACAAATAGCATGCAAAAGCTCTGAGAATACCATTTTTAGTCAATGAAATTGTGAGCATGCCAGTCAATTCATTCAACACTGTGCTAGCAAACAACCATCTGAGGAAAAAACAAAGTTGCTGCCCAAAATTGTTGTAAACGCAAACTAAATGCAATTCTTAACTTGGAAGAAGGTGGGCAATCAAACACAAAAGGAGAGCCTTCAAAGGAGCACTCTCAGTGTAGCAAATCAGATTCTGGATGAAGCAAAAGTTAAACAGCTTGTACTGCGAATTTTCAGTACATTGATGGCCAAGATAGACCCGTTAACATGTGCCAATATGTCACCCATCACAGTAGTGATGGCAGTATTTTCATAATGCCCAAACACTTCGTCAAATCAGAACAGAAACAAGGTAAAGGGCAGAAGCAAAAATAATCACCTAGTTTTTATTTTTTCCTGAGCGAATAAGGATATCTGCATGAAGACTGGCAGTCAGTGACTACAGTAGTACAAGCAGAAGAGATATTAGAGAAGGAAGTCTACGTGTTCAAGGGTCTGGCAAACCCAGCAAATTATCTGTTAGAAAGTCTACCTGAATGAGCAAATCTGTTTAATTAGAATTAAAGGAGCTAGGCCATCAGTGTAAGCAGAATTAGAAATACTACATTTATAGGTCTATGTAAAACTATGAATATAGTTTCTGGTGTTGTGGGGGGAAGGGACACATGTCAGTAGGGGGAAAAAAAAAGCATGCTTTAGATGAAAGAAAAAAACAGTTTCGTCCCAAGTACTTGATTCTTCATATACAAAATCATCTTCTTATTCTTTTTTTAGCACCGGAAGAAAAATTGTAGCTCACGTCCATCTTCCACCTTAAATTCAGCGTGAATTTATGTTCCTAAGAGAGATACTGCGCTCTGCATTTGTTCAGAAATGTTCTACTTTTCCTAGTTTTCCTTTGAGGAGAGAGGCCCAGGAGGCTATTGCGTTTTTTTTGCACTACTTTCACCATCACAGCTCCAAGCAAACATAACGTACCAATTAATTTCACAGCTCAAATGGTCAATATTATCTTACCTTCATTCTCTGCAACTGAATCATTCTCAAGTTTCTTTCATGAAAGTGAGTAATTTACTTTTGTGACCTTCCTTTACCCTCCCATTTGGATACTTCCCTCAAGAAGTATGGAAGTTTTTCATTTTAGCTTTTGAAAATGAATATAAGTATCTTCAACTTTTTTTTTTTTTTAATTTCCCTAAGTCTTTAAAGCAAATGAAATAGCACTAAATTACTATTTATCTGTACTTGTGATAAATGAGGTTACATTCCACTAGTGGCTTTGAATAAAGAACTTTTGGGTTTGGTATTTGTTTGTGCCATTAAAAAGAAAACATTTTCTTCACTTATATGCTTATTCACTACAGCTTATCCTTTTCTATTTAGTAACTTGAAAAGGATCTGCAAAAAAGACGGCCTAAAAGAGAAACAAGCATGTAATAAGGTTAAGAGGCCCACTAGTTTGTAAGGTATTAAAATAATTACTAATATGAGCAACTAGATAGCAAGAAAAACTTTTTATGTAGCAACTTTATGGTCACGTACATTTAAAAAAAAAAAAAAAGCCCTTGCACCAAACACATGAAAACTACACATAGATGCAATAAAATTTAAATGCCATTTTAAGAGATAAGCTATGCCATTAGCAGGTAAATCATGTTATTTGTTTGCATCTGTGTTTACAGTAACTGGTACCATCAAGCAGTATTTTCTAAAACAGCAGCACTGCCTCAGAGTGCAAAATGCACTGAGTTACTGATATTGAAACCAGCCAAACAATTTGCTCTGCATATTGTATTAAAAAAAATATTTTAATATATGTGTGCATCTGTTCCTTCACTTATCAGTTTCAACACAGCCTCAAATTGCTAAACTCATAGCAGAAGCTTTCCTTCGTGAGGCCTTGAAAGTTACTGCTGTTAGTCAAGCTTCACTGGGAGGCATATTTGCCCCAACTGGTATTCACAAGGAATTTATTTCATTGCTAGTTCATGAATTTCAACAGAAACATGCAACAGGTAACTATATACATATGATGAATTGTCGACTTTTCTTCTAGCCCCAGGAAAAAAAAAAAATAGTACAATTGAGGCAGCATGAATGTAATCTTTAAATTAAATGACATAGTAAGCATTTTAAAGACTATGCATGAAGCTTTTGTAGGACCATGGCTTTAGGTCTACTTCGTGGCCCCTGTGCACAAATTCTGATAGATATTAAATTACGCCGGTAACTGGTAAAACCAGAAACCCAAGTGTTTATGTTTTAGGGCTTCACAAGTTTCTACAGTCCTATGGCAGAAGGGATAGGAAGGGGAAGAGGAAAGAATGAAAAAAAAGCTAAACCCTCTGAGTTTCTCCTTTGGTAGCAGAAGTAGAGCGAGTGCCCAGAACTCATCTGGGTGATGGTTACGTGGTTAAATTTTGGCACATGCTGAAAATAAGCAGGCTGGACGTCTTTCGGAGACCAATCTCAAGGGAAAGCAGCATACTACAGCTGAGTCCTATGAAATGAAAACACCAGCCCCAACCCCATCTAGTTCTTTTAGCTGTAAACTTGAAGACCAGAAATTATAATGAACCATCAACTAATTCTACTCCCATTATTGTTCTACAGCTGTATTTACGAAGCTTATGTATGAAAACCAATTTCTGAGAACTCAAGTAGCAACTATACCCCTACAAAATCACTCAGGTGAATTATTAATTTGGGGGGGGGACTGAGTTATGACAGTGGTGACACAGACACTGAGCACGAGGTCTGGGTCTCCTACATGATTTTCTCAAACCTTTAGCTACCTACCCACATGAAAGACAACTGTAAGCAGACTTTGGAACAATGCCCCTTTGTTTTTCTTTAATAGACTGCCATTCCGCTCTACCTAAAAACTTAATATATAGCGGCCTTGGACTGTATCTTCAACCTATATACAAAAAGGAGACATTGTACAGGAGTGGAGGAGCTATTAATGAAGAGTACAGTTAAGAAAACTTACCACTGAAATGGCTGTAAAAGGCGGAGACCCCCTGACTGAAGCATATCTTGATTTTATAATAGATTGTAACTTTCAAGAAACCAAAATCCCAAGTGTAGAAACCAGGAAGTACACCATGTAAAAAGACAGGATGTGGTATCAGACTTAGTCTGGAGCCAGACATCTTGTAAAAAGCTACTAGGGCTGCATTCTACCTTACTGAATACCAACATGGAGAAAACACCTCTGAACAACTAAAATACATTTGAAAGACTTTTTATACTGCTAGAAAGTTGCAAAGCTGAGGGTGATAGATTTAGCTGTTGATACAGAGACCAAAAAATGCAAATACCAAAGTGGGAGTTGTCATTAAAATATTGTTCCCATGGTAAAGCCATTAAGTAGTTCACAACATTTGAGCAGTAAACTGTGTTTTTGTTGCACTAATGAAGAGATTAGAAAAGGTCAGACTGAGAGAAGTACAGACGAAAAACAGTGGGTGGTGAGGAAATTGTAAAGCATAGAGATTGCCTGCCTGCCCCATTATCGCTGGTAGCAACAAACACAGGCACTACGAGCATTGGCCACTGGCTCCTCTGAGACCTGAACCTCTTCTAGAGTATCCAATGTACTTTATTAGAACACAACACCCTAAGCATTGTTTATGAAACATAAAGCTGCACACTGACATACAGGCGCACTGTCAATACCACCCCCCCACCCCCAAGAGTCATGGCATACTGTGGTAACATACATGTACATTCAATGATCACTAACAGCACTGCACTCATGTGCAGCTTCAGCTTAGTGTTCTGGTTTTATTCAACACTTTGCTTTTCACAGAAGCAACATTTTACAAGCTATGACTGTTCCTGCTCAAGAGCTTACAATCTAGTTTTAGATGGGGTAAACCAGAGTAACAAACTTCAAAGAGGAAACAAAGGACAAAACAACTTCATTATTGGTTTGTCAGTTTTAATAGCTCAGTATTTGTCCCTATATACACACTACATTCAGATCTTTCGGGAGTCACAGGTATGGCTCTAACAACAATCTCGAGAACAGTGTAGGTAGAGGCCTATAAATGACGCAACATGACACTCAGCACCAGGTTCTAGTAAAATTTATTATTTACTAAATAAACCAAATAGAGATGACACACGTAACCATTACTGCAGTGTATCTCATAAAAACACTGCGACTTGTCACCTGCTACACAGCTACTAGAACTCCAGTAAATGCATTAGCCATGGGTTTTTGTACAAGAATGCCCAAAAACGGACCACAAAAGAGACCAAAGCAGCAGCAAAGGGTGGGGTGTGGAAAATCCCATGCTGGGGAGAACTCTAGGGAGAACACAAATATTCTAGGACTCGCCCACAAAGTCACCCTGTTCATACAATAAAACAGCACAGGAGGTCATGGAAGTTTGTTTGTAAACTACACAGTCCCCAAACACTGTTGACCTAGTAGGTTCACAGCATCTGTGGGGCAAGTCGAACACCCATTTAAAGACCAACACAACTTATTTTTACTGTTGATAAATAAACCCATACTTGCTGCCATTAAATGCAGTAACTTCTGCTGCAACACAAATCAACACTAGCTGCAAAGCAAGAGCACAACTGTTAAGAGAGACGGTATGACTTTTGGCAAAATGGATCATTACCCAGGAACACCCTTCCATATTACACTCCTGTGCACTCCTACCAGTACCACTGCACCAAAGAGGAAAGAACCTACCATCTCCCTCAGAAGAAAAAAAAATTGACAGCACTAGTACAGGATTCTGCTTTCATCATGCGCTCAGCTTTGAAAACAAATTGGAACACTAAGACTACAGGGAATGTCTTGTTTCAGTGTGCTCTCAGCACATCATCCTCTTTCACAAATATGGTCAAGTTGCCAAAACAAACTCAGCTGACACCTTCTTAAAATTCAGATCTGTTTTCTGGGATTTTTTTCTTCCCCAGAAATATGACTTCAACACCAAGATGATATGTACATTTATCATAAAACTAAAAGAATGCAGTCTTCCCCACACATGACAAAGTTCAATTCCTGCTAATTTTACAGTAAGTGAAATTTCTCACATTTTCCTGAACACTTCTTGGCACCTGAAGTACAAGTAATAAGAAGTGAATAAAATCCACCTTTAATGTAAGTAACAGAACAAGAAGTCTGAGTGGCCAGAACCTTATTACTGACCTCTCTTCACCACCTTTTTATAAATGCAAGTCATACACTGTAGGTTTATCTTTTTCTCCCATACCAGTTACCAGTAAGTTGTCTTTCACATTCTTCCCTCAGTTTGCTGGGAGCGAGCCAGGCTTAGTACCAACAACCTGATCCTCAGTTCTTAATACACTGAAACATGCCTACCAGCAATGTTACCCTTACTTCAAAAACAAAGTCTGCAGAGCAACATAAACCAAACTTCTTAGAAATTAGAGGACAAGTATACATTCTCTACAAATTGAGGACGAGTAACTGACCACACACACGCTGTTGGTTTTTATTCAAAGTTGCTAGCTTTCAGTATCAGGTTGACTCAAAATGGTGACTTCTCTTACTGAATTAATCAGTAAATGTTGTGATTGTCAGTTGTTTTAAGAACACACCAAGAAAGGTCATGGAAGTTCAACAGTAAGACAACAGGTAACTTACTCAAATACTCCAAACCTTAAGACTTTAAATATCCAATAACTTAAGTTTTTGCATGCTGCTGGCCCCTACACATTCCCTTCCCCCATCGCGAGTAGATAAAATTTAAAACATCCTTATTATGGAAAACATACTTAAATAAATTTAAAGCCTTGTTGCAAAACTACTGAAAGAGTGTAAATATCTCAAACAGAATAATTACTCCTCATTGAAGTGAGCCTTTTTTATATCATATGAATGTGGTCTTGGCAACTGTAAAGAAAAACATCCATTAACTAAATCTCTAAGTTCCAGGAAAGATGGCAAATTCCTTATCAAATGGTCAACTCATTCTGTTGGAAAGAAGAAAGTAAAGCAGATTTTGTGCGTCTTCATGTTCTGCTTCCATTGCAGCCCACTGGTTACCTATGCAAATATTTCAAAGTTCAACTTAAGAAACACAGGAAAAAAAAATCATATGTGAATCCTTAAATAATATTTTTGAATATAAAGAAGGTTAAATACATTAAAACAGTACAGACTGAAGATACCTTCCCTCAAATACATTCCCCACGGAAGCTTTCCCAAGCTCACCCTTGCGAGTTTGTTTTTTGTGGGTGTTGTTTCCCCACCCCCAAAGATTAAGCTATCAGTAGTACAGTTCTGATACAGCAGGAACTCTAAATTCCACTCAGGCTTTCTCTATTGATGCTAAAAGCTCTTTACAGGTGGAAAGGATAAAGCTATTGTCCTATCACATTTTGACAGTCTGTCTTAAGTGTTAGTTTAATTAACAGGAAAGGAGATATTTTTATAAAGTGATATAAAACACAGCCAAAAAGCTACTTTAAAGCAATTGTGTCCAACAGCAAAGAGATAAACATTTTGAACTTGTAGCACTGTTTCTCCCAGCAGAGAACAGATGCCTACAGTCAGAGATACAAGTTCTGTGAATACACTTGCCAAGTTGACTTTGTTTTAAATCCACCTCAAAATGGAACGTTTCAAATCATGAAAGGGTCTAAAAGCTGCACATAAACATTATTTAATGTTAGACACACACTAAGTTTTATTTTATTAAGCATTACACTAGAACTATGTTGGTATAAAAAAATACTTTATTTTAAAGCTATGAAAGTTATAAAAATATGTAGTTAAACTTTCTACTCACAGAGTGTTCGCTATTTTAACATTAGTGATTTGTTTCTCCTAATGAATCTGAATTTTATTCGAAAGGTTTACAAGACATTATTACTATAATTTTAAAAACCCAGTATTACAGGGAGCTGTACTAATTGTGATGTTTTATCAGTATTCATTTAACCTCTAGATTTTTAATGAAGGCAGCAAAAACAACTATTTTCTGATGATACAGAATTTCTTATTTCTTGAAGCGTTTCTGTGGTTGACCACTTCTTCATTAGTTACCTGCAGCATGGCACCTTCCTGCCAAAGAAAAAAAAAGTGTATCTGAAGATGTTTATCACATATGTCTACACCAAATTACCAATAGGGGAACTTCAGCCATTTTTTAAAAAAAGAAGTATAAGCAGTTCACTGGTGTGTCTAACACAAAAAGGAACAGGATTTTTTTCAGCTGAGTCCACGCTCTTCAGTGGGTAGCCTTTTACAGGCAATAGAACTTTGAAATCAGGGCTTTTTTGGTGGGTTTTTTTCTTTAAAAAACAGATCTAAAAGAGTATGCCACCCTTACTCTGAAAAACTCATTACTTGATGAATTTTCATTAATTTGAGGTGCAAAAATTGAATGCAGTGAGAGTAAGGTTGACTGAATTTGGCACTAAGGTTTATTAGCTGCAAGAACTATAAAAAATGGTGGAAACCTCAACATTCTAGCCGAATTCCAATTTACATAATTTCATTATACACTTATGAAATACCACCTGCAGTTTCATTTGAAGTTTTCACTTCCCTTCCTAAAGAACTGCTTATGCAGTTAAAGAATGGACGACACATTCCTTCACAGAGGCAGATGTATTCTGTGGTGCAATTTTTTCCTTACACGTAAACAGTCTACAGTTACTTGGGAACCTTCAGGATGAAACACGTTATATAAAATAGATTACAGTAGAAAAGACACATAGTTCATTTTCAACAGCACAGAACTACCTTCATTGCATTACCTTGCAACCACCATAATGCATAGACTCCCAAGAAAAAATAAAATGTTGCAGGATGCAAAAATAAAGTTGTATGATTTAATTAACTTGTGACCTACCATTTTAACTACCAACACCAGGGATGGAACCCTTGCAAAGCTTTACTAATGGACACTTGCAGGTCTCATTTGTTCAACTGTAGCAGTGTACAGTGGCAGCAGTCTATGCTTGTCCAGGGTTCATATCATAGCTAGATTCCAGTAGGAAAAAAATATGTTAAGTAGCTGAAATTAACAAAAATGTGTTTGTAAAAAATTTAATAATACAAGAAAACAGGATTCACAATTTTTTTTTTTTCAATCGGTAAATGTTAACTCAATCCATTGCTATGTTAAACTACATAACAGTAATCACTATACTGAAAGAATACTGTCATACAACATTAGTTTCTTGGTTTTCGAACATTAAAGAAAGGAAAAGTAAATAAGATCTTACCTAAAGAAGTTTAACTGAAGCTTAGAACTATTTTGCTCTACACCCTCAGCCTTCGTTGGCATCCTTATCAACTACTGTGGTTAAAGCTTTGCAGAAATACAGCACAGCTTTTTAAGACTGGCTGAACTTAGTGACGTTTTCAAGAGTTCGCTTGTACTAGACCTGCGTCCCTGGAAGAGTAACTCGCTGGGGATACTTCCTTTCCTTGTATTGAAGAAGCAGCATCTAAAAGATCTAAAAAGGTGTTTCTCCTTGCAGAGATATCCCTTAAGTTATCTATATATTTTAAACCTGATCATTTACAGACAACATACTTTTTTCTGACCAGCATTTAATTTTACATGTACAACAATAGCTTCATATTTTTTGTGGGACCTTATGCTACCCACTCCTTGCCTTATTTTACAATATTAAAAAAAAATCTAAAATTACACAATATTTCCTTTAGAATTATTTTATTAAATCATAAATGTACAACAGCTTCTTAACTCTACACACGCACTTAAATCTTTAAAAGGAAAACGTTATGTCTTATTACACCATGATCCTGGCTAGTAGCTTTTCAAAACTTTGAGAAAAATCTTAAAAAAGGTTTCACATGTCACCTGAAACTTACAAATTTAACATTATCAAAGGAATGCTTCTACACTTACAAAGACCACTAGAAAGAAACAACAATTAAAAAGCTAAGAAACTGTCTTAAAGGCATTTTTACAATCCTTCCTCCACAGTAAGGTAATGTTATTAAATAATCCAAATCCATTCACAAAATGGCTCTCTGCATCTGCTCTGGTGTCTTCTGCCATATCACTGCATATTTATGCATGACTGAGATAAGTGTTTCCTTAACATTGTTATTTCGATAACCTGAAGCTGTTCTGTTACCTCTGGGCTCTCATCCTCTCCTATTTATACAGTGAAGCCTGTTTCAACAGAAGTAAAGAGTAAAAAAATAGGTTATGAAATTATTCATCTAACCATTTTTTAAAGGAAAGATAATATGATCCTAAAAAGCTTTTAACTCCTGAAGCTACTCTCAAGAATCACTGCAATTTTAACATTTATAAATATACTTACCCATGGCATGCTTGCAGAAACTCAATAACGGCTCCTCCCTCCATATCCACCACTTCCTCCACTGCCCCCTGGACCATAGTTTCCTGCAATTGCAGAAAAAACACGGAATGGCTACATCAGCACACTTTCTAAATCTAGGAATGCTTTCGATTACTGTATGAATATCTGCTTTACTTCCAGAGACTGCATATACAACAAAGATTTTTAACATTTCACTGTCTTCCTCTAAGTAACTTCAAGAACTGCCACAAGACCTACATGCTGAAACCTCGGAAGACTCAATGTCACATGTAATTTGATGCACTGTACTGTCTTGAGCCTGCAAGGGCTGACTTTATTTGCATGCTAAACCTTACAAGAAAAGGCTTCATGTTTCAGTTTCCATGTCACAAGCTTTACATGCCATATTCAGTAACATTCAGACAACAAAAAGCAGAAAACATCAGAAAAAAATGACACCACAACAAGAGGAGAAATAAAGAAACTCCAGCAAGTTTAGTGGACATGAAGTAGGCTCTCTACAAGTACTGTGAGCTGATAGCAAAGAACATGAAACTTGTCTAAAATCTTTTACAGACTGTGAAGTGCTAAACATTTCATAATATTCAGGGAAAAGTTAGTATCTTGTCACTCATCTTTCAAAAAATAGCAATAACGATTTTTCCCAAGATAATCTTTACAGTCTCAAGAGCAGAAATTGTAGCCAACTTGCAGAGAAAACAGGGGCACTACGGTCCATGTATTGCAGAAGTTATCCAATTTCTATATATCAAACTTAGCATCATAGAATGGTTTGGGTCAGATGGAACCATAAAGATCATCTAATTCCAACTCCCCTGCCATGGGCAGGGACACCTTCCACTAGACCAGGTTGCTCAAAGCCCCATCCACCCTGGCCTTGAACACTTCCAGGGATGGGGCACCCACAACTTCTCTGAGCAACCTGCTCCAATTCCTCACCACCCTCATTATAAAGAATTTCTTCCTTATATCTAATCTAAATCTACCCTCTTTTAGTTCAAAACAGTCACCCCTTCTCCTATCATCCCTTCCACTTTCCCAAAAGACAGAAGCCCACCCACTCTTGCTCCAAGGAAGGCCAGGGACATATACAATACCTCCACCATATGGTCCACCCATGTTTCTGCTGCCACCAAAATTTCCACTCTTCATTGGACCATAATTTGAAGGTTGTTGGTTGTAGTTTCCAAAATCGTTATAGTTTCCACTTCCATAATTGCCTGCATTATCAAGACAAAACCGGATAAATGCACAGATGAGCTTAAATGCCTATAGCACTCCCAAAGTAATCTCATTATTAGAATTTGTATAAAAGTACAATAACACAGGTATTCCAGGAGTTTATGCAACAACCTACTTTCCATACTATTTCATACTGTTTAGAAAACAAGAGCTTCCTTAGAAAACGTTTAAAACCCCCTCCCCTCAAAGCGCAAATGACTGGCACTGATTTACAACTGGAATGCTCTGTCATTTCAGGCCCGTATATTACCTCCTCCATAGTTGTCATAACCACCTCCATAGCCACCACCCTGGTTGCCATAGCCAGGTCCTCCTCCACCATACCCTCCTCTTCCTCCTCCATAACCAGGACTGCCACCAAAGTTGCCACCTATGACAATATAACAAATTAAAATAAATTTTTCAGTGTAGAAGGCAATCAGCTTCTACAAATCTGAAGACATTTTTCTGTTTTGAAGTCTACACAGGAAGAAAAGGGTAGGATTTTTGTAAAGAAATTTCTATAAACACTATTTTTAAAGACATATACCAACTTCCACCCTAACTGAACTGTGACCAAAACCCAGTCAGACTGCCTAAAGGCCTCAATTAAGATGCTTAATTAAAATCTTGTTTGTTTTTTTGTTTTTTTCCCCCCAGGAAATTTAAGAAACACTGCTATTCTAAAGAAAACGGCATGGATGTCCAAGAACTAACCATACAATTTGCCATATAAAAGTTTAACACAAGCCAACAGCTATGTGTAGTTCTTAAAGCCAATGAAATGACTTTGGCAATTAATGTGAATTTTATAAAAATGGTAAGTGAATGTAAAAATGTTTCTGAATGAGAGAAAAAGAAGAACCATAGCCACCAACAAAAAAGTGAACTAACCTCCAGGTCCTCCACCATATCCGTTATACCCATCACCAAATCCACGGCCACTTCCATACCCATCTGTTGGAGAAAAAAAATCCCACGAAGTACTTAAATTCGTCTGTAGCAAACTAACTGAATTCTCAAACCCCTGTGACCTTAAGGACCAGATCTCAAATAGTACTGCTTAAGCACATGTACACTTGATTTCAGTATGTGAAATAACACATCCCATCTTTGCTCTACATCTTCTATTTTTCTTGCATTTGTAAGCCACAAAATTTTTTTTTTAGATCTAGCACTTCCACACTGTAAAAGTCAGCCAAGTGTTGCATACAACTATAGAGGAGAAAACTCTGAATTACATAATGAAAGTATTTAGATTAATTTTGGACTTTAAGAAAATCCTTAAAAAAACCCATCACTTTGCTTTACTGAATATCCACATAAATCAACTTGTATATTACAGAAGAAGTTTTCAAGTTACCTTTCCTAAAAATTCTCTAACTGCATTTAAATCAAACAGCAGTAGATGACAAAGTTACCCAGAACCAGAAAGCTGATATAAATAAGGAACAAAAAAATGCTACAAACATGCCTGTCTTACCAGCTCCTCCTCTGAAATTGCTGCCAGGTCCTGGACCAAAGTTGCCACCACCTCCACGTGCATCACCAAAACCAAAGTTCCCTGTAACAGTTTAATGTTTGTAAGCATTGAGATCATGGAAGGCGAACAAAAAAAAAATCAACCACAAAACATTAACTGTTACTTGTACGTACCTCCTCTCCCACTCCTGGAATTTTGAACTTCCTGCATTTCCTGTCTAGAGAGAGCTTTTCTTACTTCTGCATTATGGCCATTGATGGTGTGATACTTCTGCACTGTAACAGTAACAAATAAGATACGATCACCATTTAAGTACTGATCTAGCAACAAACAGAAATATCAGTCTTATAAAAATGAAGTAATTTCCAAATTAATCCACATATATTCTATACAATCATTTAGAAAACCCAAAATGCCACAATTTTTAAGCAAAAAAGTCAGTATTTACTTAAAATGTTTCCCACCAAAACGACAACATAGCAAATATTCATGCACATAACTCTTTCCATTATCCCTTTAGTTTAAGTTTAGCTTTACACAATTACTGTGACTGCAAGGATTAGTACTATCAAATGAAAAAGTGAAATGAAGCTTACTTACATACAATTTTATCCACAGGATCATGGTCATCAAATGTAACAAATCCAAACCCTCTCTTTTTACCAGACTGTCTGTCAGTAATGATTTCAATAGTGTCAATTTTCCCATATTCCTCAAAGTAGTCACGAAGGTGGTGCTCTTCAGTATCCTCCTTAATACCACCAACAAACAGTTTTTTCACAGTAACGTGAGCACCAGGTTTTCCAGATTCCTGTTAAAAAAAAAACCTTTAAATTATCACACAGAAAAACAATTTCACAAATCACTATTTTTCTAGGATTTCAGAAATGGAATACTGATAAACTAAGATTTTTTTTTTTTTTCCTAGCACTGAGGTAGCCCTCTTAAGATGCATGACCCTGCAACCTCACCTGAGGGGCGCTCTGGGAAGCAAGTAACATGGGGTAATTTGAGGTTTTTCCTCCCCATTTTATGTCAAAGCCTTAAGTGCACTGAAAAAAACACTGTTAAAAGTGCTATGAAATGCATGAAAGTATATAAAAAAAGTCTTTAAACGTAGACAAAACATAAGATCAACTGCTTGAAAGAAGCACGATTTTTATAATTGAAACAAAGATCTGCCAGCTTCCTCTGCCCATTTCTTCAATGGTAGTGAAGGCAACATCCCCCTTAGCAGTAAAGGTCCTTCAACCTCATCGAGTCCACAGCTATGCATTTTAACTCCTATTCAAAATATGAAGACAACTCCTCACATTCATGGGTTATTTTTGCACTTTGAGCAGGATATCAAAGAGGCTGCACTAGGAAGAATGACTTTTTTGTAAAGCTTATAAATAGCTTTGTGTGTTTAAACAGTATGCAAGTAATGCTGCTTTAATTACCTTTTTCCAAATGCTAACCAACCCTGCATTCTGCAGGAAATGGAAAGAAAACTGTGATAGCTAGCAGGGAGCCAGTGGTTACGATTTTTGTTTCCCTTGACCTCTGGGACAGCTCATTTGATTCCAGTCCATCAGTGCAAATGTATTAAACACCTGGATCCAACCTTAAACTGGTAAACCCTGCCAGAGCTCCCACAGTGTGGTGAACAGAACTCACCTACAATCTGCACTTACTCCTTAAGTACTTCTGTGCCACAGAGGCCTGGCTGAAAAGTTTACAGGTGAATTGCATTCCTGTGCATACACCTAACTTCTACCCTGAAGTTAAAAACTATACCTGGGGCTAAAACCAAAGCGGTCCTAAGATGATTTTGTATACCAACACTAGGAAAAAAAAAAAAAAAAAAAAAAAAATTCAACTCATAAGGGAGTTTGNACCTACATTCTCTATTTTCAGTCATTTCAGTTACATACCTTTTAGAAACACCCCAGGAATAGAGTCAGGAGACATTGACAGGAGTTCATTAATTTGAGGTTTAGTAAAAGTAACAACTCCAGAGAAGAGTTAGTTTGGAATTTGCATAATTACAGGCATTAAACACATTTTCGCTAGCAGTGCTTTCAGATCCCAGCTGCATCACCTGCAGACATGATTCTGCAACCGGAATAACTTAATAATTCACCGTAGTATTAGACATTTATATAATAGGGTCATTTAACAGATGAAAACTGTGGGAAATAGTGCCCCAACTACAGCCTTTTAACTCAAAAGAGTTTCAACCCATGCAATTTCAACAAGAACAAAGCTGTGCTGGTTTGACTGAAAATGAGTTAGTTTTCTTCGTGCAGTTAGAAACCTTTTTCATAGCTAGAACTCTCATTATTTGGACTCAGTTTGAGAATAAGAGATAACACCCAGTACAGAGGTTAATGTTTTTAATTGCTCTGGTCTGAGAGACAAGGACATTCTGAGCGGTCTGCCCACAGGTGTAAGGCATCAAGGCAGGGGGTCATGGATGGGGCAGACCCTCAGTGACATCCAGACTGATCAATAAGAGTATTCCATCCCATTAGCATCATGGTTCTTATTTAAGAAGGATTTGGGATCTTCTGGTCTCTCTCTGGGGCATTCTTACTCTTGGTGTTTTTTTTCTCTCGCACGTTCTTTCTTAGTTTGTTTTTTTTTGCCAGAGCCAGGGGAGTTTTGGTTCAGGATGTTTAGCTCAGCCTTCTGCTGTTTCACAGAGGCCTCTGAGCCTTTCTGCCTTTTTCCCTCTTTTTGGGGTCAGGGTGTGGCTTCCTGGGACTGGCTGCTCAGTTGTGGATTGAGTTCATTTGGAACTGCCTTGAGTATCTTTTATTTCTATTTTATATATATATTTACTAGTAGTGTATTAGTATTTTGTTATTTTATTAAATTGTGCTTATCTCAATCCAAGTTTCTCCCTTCCCTTTCAAATGTCTCCCCTATTGCGGGGGAGTGGGGAGGGGATAAGTGAGTGGCTATCATGGTTGTATTGTTAGCTCAGGTTAAACCACGACAAAAGCATAAACGTTCTGACCAAAACAGATTCCTTTTTCAAAGCATGAGAAGTATCTACTTTCAAAGCCATACTTACCTCTCTAGCCACAGCTCTCTTAGGCTCAACCACCCTTCCATCAATTGTGTGAGGTCTTGCAGCCATGGCTGCATCAACTTCAGCCATGGAAGAGAATGTTACAAAGCCAAACCCCCTTGATCTTTTGCTTGCAGGATCCCTCATTACCTAAAAACAATAAATGTTTAAGCCATGTCTACCTGTCTCATGTTAAGCTTAACACTAACAACTTGGGAGAAAATGCGTAAACTTAATTTACATTTTCCTTGATTTGATTTCAAAACACAATTATGATAAAGTAGCATGCTATGATGTTTAAGTACATGAACAGCACTGCTTGGCATCACAGAAATCTAAACTATCATTGTCTTACAAGACTCATAATGCAGAAATGCTGCTGTATCAGTGACGCAAGTTTATATTTGTTTTCTCAAAAATATCCAATACATAAATTAAGCTTTCTGAAGACCACAGGTCTAAAATCTGTGTTATGAAATATGTATTTACTGTTCCCAAAACAAATTCAGCAGAGGAACTTCTGCAAGGGTCTCTGTCCCTGGAGATAGTTAAAAGATGTACAGAAGTGGTGCTTAGGGACATGGTTTAGTGCTGGACTTGGCAGTGTTAGGCTTACAGTTGGACTCCATGATCTAACATGTCTTTTCCAACCTAAGTGATTCTATGAAGACATCCTTTTTCAGCTTTACTGAGGTTGCTTACCATATCAGCTTTCTGCCAAAGGTTACCATCGACACAGATGTAGCAGTGCTCCATGCAAGCACCCCCTAACGCACTTCAGCCAGTGACACCCAAGTTAATTTTAAACTGTTGAAATGAGTAGTTAGCAATAATTTGAGAGATTTTACAGCAAACTGACTGTGAATGCTTCCTAATTCTATCAGAGTTTGCAAAATAAGGTCTGTGCATAGCTTCAATTATCTGAATTATGGACCAACCACCCGTACACTTAGGAAAATATTAATATTCTTTTTATTAAGCTATCCTGAAAACAAAGCCTGCAACTCTACAATTTCTAAACATTTGCTGCCATCGTTGCACATTAGTATGCCAAACTTACCACACAGTCTGTAAGTTTTCCCCATTGCTCATAGTAACTCCTCAAGCTTTCCTCTGTTGTTTCAAAACTTAAGCCACCAATAAACAGTTTGCGGAACTGCTCCTTTTCCCTCTATCACAGAAAAGAAGATTATATTAATACAATTAACAATAACCAATTTGCATCGCTATAATTAGACACTACGTCAGATTTTTCATAAGCGTCCAAAACTTTGGGCAAGACTTATTTTTCAAAATTATGCTCAGCTTTTCTAAATGTTCTACCACTATTGAAGAAATTAAGCAATTTACACAATTCTATGTGTCTACTTTTACAATACAGATTTTAATGTTAAAAACAATGAACCACAGTCAAAGACTTCCAGAACAGTCCTCTCAAAGATCTTCAGGAAATGCTTTTAAAGAAAATAAAAGCAAACCCAAAAGTTCTTATTACAGGTAACATAAATTCATTCATAGTTGGTTTCTATTCCAGACAGCATTTGTTTTTAATAACCATCCTGGCTCAAATTGTCTTACATGGATACTATCAAGCTATTTATCCAAGGCATTAAAAATAAAGGAAGGTACAGTTCAAGATGTTCTAAAATAGGCTGACGAATCCTATTTTCTCATTAATTGTTAAAATGAATGAAAGCCAGAGCATCTGTAAAATTAATCTGGGATCCTGCACCACTGGAATCAGCAGTAAATCTATCTGCCCTCAACAGCACCAATATCAAAACAAAGTGGATTTCCTTTAAAACAGAAATGTGAATAATACCCACATTATGTATCTACTATTATAAATTATTCTTTCAGTAAGACTTTGTTCTATTAATTTTCAGAGAAATTATCACTTTGCTTGTTTGCAGAAATTTCTGCTGTGATGGCAAGTACACCATTAAAAAAAAAACCAGGACCAATAAAACATTAGATTACTATTTTGTATGTGGCATTATACCAAAACAGGAAGGAGAACCTTCCAACTTCTATCAGTTAAAAATACTTTATATGAACTCTTTATGCTAAGTTTGCATCATAATCTTCATTTTCTACACACCATAGTGTGACTAAATCACGTATTTTGCCACTTTGTATGTCACACAGCAACAATTTAAAAATGCACTAAAAAGTAATCCCCTTCCACAAAATTTAAGATGTCAGAATGTTGTCTGAAAGAGAACTGTCTTGCTAGGGACAAGAGAGCTTAAATGCAATGATTCCTTCAGCTTTATACTGCTAATTAATTTTAAAAATCAAGAAAATCTACCTGGGTGTTTGGTTTTACATTTTCTTTAAGGTGGTGGTTGTTTTTGAAACAACCCAAACACTGCATAGTTAGCTACAGCTGACAAACACAACATAACCAACTATGCACTGGACAGAAAGATAAAAGAGGAAACTAGACAACCAATGAGATTTGGAAAATAATCAAAACAGTTCAGTGCACAAATGCTTTTTAAAGTATTAAGCCAATCTGCACTATAGAACAACATTTTTTCTCAGGTTGTCCAAGGCAGGCCTGGATCTAGATGTATGTAACAGTAATACAACTACTGCAGGTAGTACTGAATAATTTTTTGTGCAAAATGCATCACCCTATTACCAGCTTGAGATACTGCAGCCTGACAATGAAATCAACCATTATAAAAATAAACATTTCCCCCAAATAAAAATGAGAAGTTTAAAATGTCTCTTAGGAACACATGAAATCTGCTGTTGGATCTAGTATGTTTATTTCTAAGGAACACAGAGGAAGCTAGTACTGCCTCCTCCTTGTACAGACAGGCAAAATTAGAAGAGTTTTAAACCTGCAAACCCATATTAGGTCAAGTTTCCTTTCACCTCATCTCTTAAAAAGAATAAAGAAAAGGATGCTGCATACCAGACTTAGACTAAAAAGACATATGCTGCAAGCCATGCTACCATCTATGATTTTAAGTAGGCTAGCAGAGAAATAATTTTAAGCAACAATATTGCGGGGGAAAAAAAAAAAAATTCCTCCCTTCAGATTACTTCAGTTCTCCTGCTTGAAAATTAGGGACTACTCACTATTTTAACAGGCCCACAAAAGACAGTTTTTCCTAGATAATCAATTGTCATTTGTCTAATAATGCACATTTATAGTCTTATAAAAACATAAGAATCAAGCAGTAGTAGTAAGCAGGTAGGATTTTTCCAATGAGCATTAGGTTTACCTTTGAAAACTGTTGTAAACATGTAAATGAAACTCAAGGATCTCTAACAACTACATTTGCTTTTTAACGGACAAACATATACTACCCATTACTAATAAACATTAAAGAGAATAATAACAGACTTAACAGATGTATGAATTATTATAAAGTGTAATTTACCATGTTTTAAGTGCCATACAATACATGCCCTACCCAGAACAACATCTAGGCACCACACACGTCAGGACACGCAATAACAAGTCACTCCCAGTTTTTCAATTAAAATCACCGTGTGAAAATACCATACATGTATTGCTGCACTAATACAGGCACAGCCAAGGAAGAAGAGAGACTATTTGTCTTAAATGTGTTGTGCTGGTTTAACTGAAAATGGGTTAATTTTCCTCACGCAGTTCGAAACCTTTTTTTCATAGCTAGCATGTTCATTATTTGGACCTAGTTTGAGAACAAGAGACAACAGAGACCTAATGCTTTTAATTGCTCTGGTCTGAGAGCCAAGGACACTCTGCACACTCTGCCCACAGGTGTGAGACATTGAGGAAGGGGGGCACGGATGAGGCAGAGCTTGACTGACATCCGCACTGATCAATAAGAGTATTCCATCCCATTAGCATCATGCTTCATATATAAAGAGAGTCGGGACCTTGCAGTTGGTTCTTCTCTTCTGCTTTTTTCCTCGCTCTTGCTTGTTCTGGGGTGCAGCTGGGAGAGTTTGGATTGAGAGTTTTAGCTCGGCTTTTTGCTGTTCTGCAGAGGCCTCTGAGCCTTTCTGCCTTTTTCCTCTTTCTTCTCTCTTTGGGACCAGGTGCTGTTTCCTGGGACTGGCTGCTTATGTGTTCATGAGGAATTCCATGAGTATCTTCCATATCTATTTTATATATATATGTGTATATATTTACTAGGAGTGTATTAGTATTTTGTTATTTTATTAAACTGTGTTTATCTCAATGCAAGTTTCTCCCTTCCCTTTTGATTCTCTCCCCTATTGGGGGGGGACAGAGGAGGGAGTAAGTGAGCAGCTATCATGGTTGTACTGCCAGCTTGGGTTAAACCACAACATGTGTCAATTTTAAGCAGCTCAGTCTAGCATTAACCTCCCACCATGGTCCAGAAAGCTCTGACCATCTGAAGTTTATGCTGAAGCTGTAAAACATATTATAAAAATTATCAGTCTGGTCTCTCTCAGAATCTTGATGAAAATCCTCATTCAGTAAAAACAAGCCCTTCTCCCCCCATACAACCCACCTCCACCAAGGCCCACAATATAAAAGCTGGAAGAAAAAACTCTTTCAAGATTTACATAGTACACTCTGTTGAGAGGAAATCTTTATGAACTCTGCAGAATCTTCATTAGTGCTCATTTTAAGCCTCCCTTCACAGGCTTAAAGGAACACTTTAAAGGACTGGAAAACATGTAGCCTTTGCTGAAAAAATAATCATTAGAGCAAGGAAATGTGTTTCATACAGCAATAGTGTGTGCACAAATAGTCCGAGCTGACTGCAGACTTCTCTGAGTAACAAGAACGGTTAACAAAGACAAGCGAGTGTCATCTCCAAACCACTATGGCTAGGCCTGCAAAAAGCAAAGCTGGGTTTATTGATCCCAAACTTGAAAGACGCTATTCTCCCCCCTCACCCTCTCAGCTACTCTGCGTTCTACAGTGCTGTGCGATCCCTCCCCCGCCCTCGCAGCCTGCTGTTATCCCGAGCCGGCTCCGCCATGTGGCGGCTATCAGGAACACAGGGCGCCCGCAGCCAGCAGGGGAAAATGGCGCCCAGAACCAGCCGTCGCTTCCAGGGACAGCGATGCGGCGGGAGGGAAAGAACTTCTGGAAGTACCTACCCCAGATTAAAAACAAACAAACAAACAAACAAACAAAACAACAAACAATTTTTTTTAAAAAAAAAAAACAACCCACACCTGAGTCCTCAGACTAAGCAGAAACCAAGTGCTGCAAACCGCTTCCACGGTGCACCTACACACACGGTACCAGGAGTCGTCTGTCTGCAAACGCTATTTTCCGCCCTCGCACATACCAGATGACTACGGCTGCCCTCCCCCCTTATTCGGTTTATCGCTCCCAGAGAGATCCTCGCAGCCTCACGCACAAGCGAGTCTCGGCGCCGCCATTTTAGCCCTCCCCCTCGCCACCGCCATTACCGGCAGCGCCGCCCCGGGTGCCCTCGCAGGCCAAAGGCGACTCCCCGGATCCCGCATTTACTGACCTCCATAGTCGCGGGTGCCCCTCCTTTCCCTCCTCGCTTCAGCGCCACCTTAACGGCAGCTCGGCTAACGGGTGCGTCAAGTGACTCAAGAACTCGCCCACCCGCCATGCACGGCTACCGCAGCTTCCGCCGCCCCTCTCGGCTGCGCACCAGCCCCAACCGCCGCTTCCAGAACCTTCCTCCCCGCTACGCTTCCTCTGCGGGAAGACAACCAGCCGCCTCCCCACCCGCAGCGGCACCCAGACCTGCACTGACAGGGGCTCAACCCCACTCGTAACCTCCAGACCCGGAAAATTTCACTCCGTACCCATAACCAAACCTGCCGCCCTCCTTAAAAGCAAACTCTGAATTTTCCCTTTTTCCACGTACCATGTTCTTCATGGTTTACGTATTCCTGCTCGAGAGTAGCGTACAACTGGTCAGTAATGGCTGCCTTAACTGTTACGCAATTTGAAATTCAGCTCCACGTAGTGCTAGCGCCCTCCTTCTCCAGCCCAGGCTCCCTTCCCAGGTTTTAGTTAAAAAAAAAAAAAAAAAAAAAAAAAAAAAAAAACCAAACAAACAAAAAGCTTGGATCCGGAGCTTAAATATCTCCAAAGGGGCAGCAATTCTATATAACGCCCCTACGTGATTTTATCACGTAATAAAAATTCATCAACTCCGTTAGTAATGGCTGTCTCCGGAATGAGCCGAAGGAGCCGTCGTCGTCGAGCTTATCCGCTTCGACAGTCGCCGGAAAAAGCCGAAACAGGAAAGGAATCCCGTTCGACTCGCTTCGGCAATTTCCGGAATTTGCCGAAGCAGAAAAGTATGGCGCTCGAGACCTGTTCGGCAATTTCCGGAGAAACGACGCAGCAGTGATCGACCATCCGGCGCGTTCGGCAATTTCCGACAACGGAAGAGACTCGCAATACGTGCCCGAGCGGAGCCGAAACGGCCCCGATCTCGATTGGCACCGTGACGCCTTTTTTTTTTTTTTTTTTTCCGGAAAAAGCCGAACGGCCCCGAAGTCTCAAACCTTCAAGTGGGGGGTTATAATTAACCGAAAGCAGCCTCGTATCACCCCCCCGCTGCTATCTCGGTGGCCACCTGTGGTACTGGCAGGGAGCGGGGGAGAGCAGAGTAAAGCGCACCCCCGAAATCTCCCCTTGCTGCTGGCGGCCTGGTCCCTTCCCCCTCCGCCCGGGCAGGAGGAAGTGAGAACGACCCAGATTTTGGCGCCAGCACCGACACAAAGCCGGGGGCCGGGAGTCAGCGGAGGGAGGCGGGCTCCGCCGCAGCCTGCGCCGCTCTATCCCGCGCCGCCGACATCGGGCCCACCGCCCGCTTCGGCACTCCGTTCTTCTTTCCCTCCTTTCTCCCCTCCCTCCCTTTTCCTCTCTTCAGCGGCGGCGCACCACCGCGACAAAGGGTGAGTGCTGCCGCCCCGCGCACCAGGGAAATGGCGCTGGAGCTGCTCCTTTCTTCCCGCCCCTTCTTCTCCCCCTTCCCCCCCCCCCCCCCCAGCTCTAGGGGAAAGCCAGCGCAAATCCACTCGCGGCTCCTCACCCGGAGTGAAGCCTTCCCCAGCCGACTCCGACCCCTCTCCCCACTCCTAACAAGAGTTTTCGAGTTTTCCCCCCCCGCATTGCTTTCCGAGCCTCCCTCCTTCCCCCAGCGCCCTGGCTAACGACTGGGCCTGCCCGCCGCAACGTGGGAAATGGCCGCGCTCCAAACACCCCCCTCAGCCTCGCCGCAACGAGCTTCAAACCCACCCCGCCGCTCGCTGCCCGCCCTCCCCGCTCCCGGGCCTCGCCGGGGCCGCCCCCCCCCGCACCGACTGAAAGCCTCGCTCCGTGGCGGGCGGCGCCCGCTCCGGCCCAACGCGCCCTCATGGCGGCGGCCATCATGGCGGCTGCAGTTACCGTGCTCCGCGGGCCCGTTCCCCCGCCCGCCGCCCCCGGCTCACCCAGTCGCTTTCTCTGTCGCCGCGAGGCATCTTCCTTCTTTTGGACGCCTGACGCGGTCCTGCGCTAGCCCCCCGTTGGAGAGACGTCTTGGCCCCCCTCCTGTGCTGGCGGCGACGACTGTAGGAGGTTGCAGCTCGCGCGTAGGCGGCGTCGTGCGCTCTGCCCCGTCAGCCGCCGGCGCGCAGTGCTCGGCCAGCCCAGCCCCGCCAGCCGCCGCGCCCGCCCTGCGCCGCGCT
>VWYH01005887.1:976215-1055399 GCA_013399365.1 Pampusana beccarii
GGCGGCTGCCCGGGGCGGGAGCGGCGGGCCTCCTCCCGCAGGCCTCGCTGTGAGCGGCGGGCCGGCCCGCGCCGCCCGGGGCAGTCCCGTTAGCTCGCCCGGGGCGTCCCCGCCGGCCTCACGTGCGCCCACCGCAGGCCCGAGGCGCAGCCTCCCTCGTTAGGCCTCCGCAGGGCTCCCTTTATTTTCTGGTGGGAGTGGCACGGGGGTTTTATTATTGTTATTGTTGTTATTGTTGTTTCTTTTCCCCTTTGTCCTGCCTTTCGAACGGGGACAGGACGAGCCTCTCTGCTCTGGGGCCCTAGCCCTTGCCCTTCTCCCACTCCATCTACCCCACCGCCTATGGGATTGCCAAAATCCGCCTCCCGTGTCAGGGGAGGATTGGGTGGGATTGCCGAGCCCGGGAGGTTTTCTGGCCTTGAAGGACTTTCTCTCTTGCCTTGCTCAGGCATATGGGGAATTATAACAGTTCGATAGTTTGCAGTGGGGTGGGGATAATACGTGCCTGAGGAGGTGGCCAGCATGAGAAATGACATGGAAAAGGGGATGGATTGTGTTCAACATCATTTATGTAGGTCAAAAAAGTAGTATATACAGCTTAGCTGAGTTAATATTGCTCTAGGACTTTAACTTTTGCAAATTTGAGAATCAGAAGGCAACCTTGTAGTTAAGATTAACAGTTGCTGTTTATAAGCATTTACTGCAATGTAAGAGTAATGGGTGACTCATTACAACACAGATATTTAGCTGCTCCCCACCAAATATGCAGTTAATATACCTAGGTATATCTTGATTAACTGCTAGAATCTGAACTCCTGTTCTGCTGGGTTTAAGGAAATAAGCATCCCTGATGGTCCTCCCCCTTTTCCCTCAAAATGTCTCTGTGCCTTAGAAGGCCTTGTGAAAAACCTTTTTTCAACCATATATACCACTTTATCGTTTATACTGGCTAGCATGATGGTGTGTTACTGGGTTATGCCGGACAAAGTAGTAACCTACTTTTTGTTCTGGATTTAATCCGTATTAGAAATGTTATATGCAGGGAATATATGGGGGTTGGAACAAGGACCATGTTTGTATTGGGATGCCTTTCTCTGAGTAATGTAAACTTCCTTTTAATTGTCATGCATTTTTCTAGTAAAAGCTCTGCAAGTCTGCAATAAAAATGGCCTCCAATAAAACTACATTGGTAAGTTCATGCACACCTAAAGTATATAAGGATTTAATCAACATATTTTTCTTCAAACTTATAACTTGGCATCTCCATTTAAAAGATACATCCACATCTCCCCTCCCCAGCATTATTCTGACCAAAATTTCAGATCCAGAAAGTAAGGCTACTAGAAAGGACATTATCTTTGTCTTTAATAAATCTGCCATTTCTAAAGAGACTTGTTGGGAAAAAAAAAGGTCTCTGCACTATTTCATCTGTCCTACAGTAGAAAACACTAAGCATTTTATTAGCCTCCTTTCAGTATACCATGTAATTCATCATATATGTAACAAATAAAATCAAAATCATGTATTCATTTAATTTCTCCCAGTGTATTTGGGGAAAACTAATTGCCTGAGAAAAGGCAGTCTTTACAGATGAATAATAGCATTATTGGGAAATGATGTGGCATAGTTAAGATGCCTTTTGAAATGATTTTTAACAAATAACAGTTTCTTTGAATTTCATAGGAGCAGAGATTATCAGATGTCAACCCCTCCTGGACCGTTTTAATGATGCATTCATGGATCTCAAGTCCTATAAAGCTTTGCTTGACATTAAAAAATGGACTTCTAAGGGCAGTTGGTTGCTGGTTACCATTCAACTAATAATGATACGTAGTTTTGTGAAAGACAACTGAAAAAGTATAGCGTGAGATGCATCTGAGGTTGAGGCGGGGAAGTAAGCAAAAATACACATATACAACTCAAAATTTGGAAAGCAGAACAGCTGATCTACAATGCATTCAAAAGGTCTTTTCTTAAATTTACTGAAATTATTACTAGTTGACCCAGATCAAGATATATTAAAAAGTTGTATTAACTCCTGGCTTAGAAGTGCAATGGAGTACTTCCTTTATATGGTATGATAAACTATTTTAGAAGATTTACCAAGGTGAATGTCAGAACTTTCAGTTAGTAATTGATTGCCCACTCTTCCTTAATTTGAGGAAGAGGAGGAGTTAGTCAGGCTGGGGAGGGGGTGCCTCAGGGAGAGGAAAGTATCAGTGCAGTATTTTTAATCTTTTGATATTGTTAAAAATTTTGCTGCACAGGTCAGGAAAATCAGTTATGGTTCCCATGGGAACCATAACTAATTCTGCTTCATTATGTACTTGCATGCGAAACCTAAATGTATGAAGGGATAGCATAGCTGTGGAACTGTAATTCTGATTTTGTTAGCTCTTATATGTTGAAATTCTTCACCACAGTGTCACATCAGTGTTTTAATCTTGCCCCTCAAAGAAAGAGTGATTATCTGCTGGAGAGCATCTGCATCTGTCATATGTGGCTTCCGAATGCAGAAAGGGAAACGAGCCATAGATGAGTATTCAGTGATCAGATGCCCAAGTTGCAGCTTATTACCCTAGAGGAGGAAGCTTTAGGGGTCTAGTGGACATTTAGTAGTCAGGTACCACATTCACTTGTGGGCTGAGGCTTACATTGGCTTGTGTGATCTCAGAATGTATGGGGTTTTTAACAAATGTTCAGTATTTCTGCAGGCTTTGCAATCAAGTATTGTTTTAATAGGTCGGAAAGGCTAAAGGGTTTGGAAAGCAGTGCTGATGCACATCAGACCTAATTCAATCTCTAATATTGAAACCAAAAAGCAACATACTGTCGATTTTGTTATTTCTTACTGCATTTCAAGAAAAAAATACAGACCCACATTACATTTGTTTTCTTCTGTGGAAGATTATGTAGATACTTAAGTCTTAGAAAGTAAAAAAAAATTGTTGCTTTGATACAGAAATCCAAAACATTTAAGTGACGAGAATTAGTGAAGCCGAAAAGAGTACCAGAAAACAGTCTTCCATTGAATCAAAGAATTTTAGTCCAACGGAGAACACAGATGGAGATGTTCCCCACTTGTAGCCTGCTTGCCTCATCACCAGTAATTATAATGTTATTACTATGGTATAGTGAGTCTGTGTCTATTTTTTTTTTCTTTTTTCCTCTGCTTCTTTTTGTTCGTTTGTTTTCCTCATATCTACCCGTTTCTCTTTTTCACATTTCCGTTTTCTTGAAAGCAGCTGCCTTCATAGAAGCGTTGGACATTTTCATGCTTCTATTTTCCTTCATTTCCAGTCTTGCGTTCTTTTTACTATGAAGGCAAAAAAAGCCAGTGTGCTTAAGTTGACACTTTTCAGACATGAATGCTGTGGTCGAAATACACCTGGGATATGCAGGCAGTTAAAATCTAATTGGAAATACGTGCTCTGTTTTAGATAATCTCACTTGTATCAAATCAAAACAAATGTCACAAGAGATTCAAACAGCAAATTTCTGTATAAGATTGTAAGAGAAACTTGAAACTTGTCTTCATTGTTTGCACCTTTAATTTATGGGTTGCTAACTAGACTAAAGCTGTTTTGAGGAGGGAAGGAAAAAGTAATTGTGAAAAATAAGGGGCACAAAAATAGGGCTTTGTAATGAAAGATTCTGCTTCAAATCTTCAGTCTACAAAAAGAAGACAGTTTTTCTTCTAACATACCTTTTTTTTTTTTACCATTCACCACATCAAGACAAAATTCTGCAAAGTCCAAATTGGACAGTTTCAAAATTGCTTTGCAATATTCTGAAACTAACCTGTGTTAATTCTAGAGAGGACTAGAGAAAGGCCATCAGACAAAAAGAAGTGCTCTGATTTTTGCTTGTCTGTTTTGTGTTCTATAGGTAGTGCATCAGTGAGGAATCAGTTCTGTCAACTTTGATTTAGGGTGCTGCATGACTATGTTTTAGGAGCTTAATACTGCACCCATTAGTTTATGGCTGCCACTTTAATAATTTCCTTATAAGGTGCGGTCCAAAATGGCCAAGCAAACTGCTTTTGATCTGCTAGTGCTCCAGAGATGTGCTATGAAAACATGATAGCCTTGTTCCAATCTTTTTAAGATTACAAACAAGGAAATTCTGAAACATGTCCTTCAATCACTATTTAATTGCGCCTTATTAAACTGGGAATGCCTTGAGGATGATGTGGATGTAATATTTGTTTTAAGAACTTACAGTGTTACCTAAAGTATCGAATGTAAACTTAAAATATTTATAAAGTTCTTTAAGTTAGCAAAATTTCATTTACATGTTAAGTGCTGTACTTAAGTGTAGCTGTTTTAAATTTTTGCACCTTTGTGACATCTGTTTGAATGTAAGTTACATTGGTGCGTGGCTAAGAATGAGAAGGGACTGCACTAATGGAATGCTTCGAGCATGTATCCTGTTCACTAGTTACGGGTTATTGTTGAGTATTTTGCTTATTGTAGCAATACATCATAAATTTTGCTCCCATCAGCTTCTTCTTTTTTTTTTTTTTGTTTTTTTTTGAAAAGGTAGGAACCACCTTTTTTTGAGTAGCATCCCTTTTCTATTTTGTGCATTTTCACCATTCCCTTATTACTTTTCTTTACTTCTGCCTTATGCTGTTTCTTGCCATCTGCCTTTTCGTAGACATAGAGTTAACTTCTAGAAGCTTCATAATTTTTGAGCATGTAGCACTCTGAGAATTAAATTCATAAGGGGAGTGGAGGCACTGAGTGTAAGGGCAAAAATCTTTCACCTTTTAAAAAACTGGTGTTGGGTATCTCATTAAGCAACTGAAAAAACCCAAAACATTAACTTGTCTCGCTCAGGTTACCTGACCACATGCACTAAAGTAAAAGGGGTCTGAGCTTCTGGCTTTAGTGTGAAAAAGTACATGATTCTTTGCTCTTCACTGAGCGAAGTTGGATTTGGCCAGTGAAGTAACTGTGTAAAGCAAAAGAATGAGTAATGTCATTCTGAATTTCTTTTGTAGCACAAAATGGGAAAGAAACAGAATGGCAAAGGTAAAAAAGTTGAAGAGGCAGAGCCTGAAGAATTTGTTGTGGAGAAAGTCCTGGACAGACGTGTTGTAAATGGAAAGGTGGAATACTACTTGAAGTGGAAAGGATTTACAGAGTAAGGCATTACCTTTTTTTTTTTTTTTTTTTTTAATAGAATGCTAAATGCTAACCATTTATTTGAAATAACTGCAGAGAGGGGATTGGATGATGGGGATACATTTTAAAGAACTTCAAGGGAAGGACATCTATAAATGCATATTCAAGTGGGGCAGTCAAGTATGAAAATAAAACAAGATACGTAGCTTAGTGTTTGTGCTACATAAAATGTTCCAAGATTTTTACCAAGTCCTTAGTAATTGTTCTTTTAGCACTGTTGTTCGATTGTGTCAGTATCTATCAAGGTGAGCAAGGCTGACAGTTGTTATATATGTGATGGAATGAATGTTACTTCTGAGGAAGAAATTTTGCTGGGATTTAAACTGTAGGCCGCTCTGAAGTGATGAATTTGAAGCAGATAGTTTGCTTATTATTCACTTTTCTGAACTACTCTCAGATTAATTTGCATAAGGAATTCTGTGGCATGGTTACCTTTATTAGGCACACCCGAAAGGTATCTTTTGAGTCTCCCAGGACTTACGGAAGCACAAAAAATGTTACAGTGGACTTTAACAAGCTGGTTGTTAAAGAAGGTACATAGTTGTGCCTCTTCCTTCCTGTGGCACTTTTCTTGCAGACTACTAGCTGAAAAAAGGTGATGCACCTAGAATTTGAACATAAGCACTTACATATACAGTCACATTATTGTTGCATACTTCCCAAAGTGTTTGCATTGCAACGTTCTGCGTTCTAGCACTTGGCATTTCTGTAGTGAGAAGTACATAAGTGCAGAACACAATGTATTTAGTACTCAAGGGTCTGATCTGAAGTTGTAAAAATACGTTTTTGTAGCTGAAAATAATTTGTAGGCGTCCTGTTTGTGCAGTAGGGCTGTGCAGTGTTTGTGCATGAAGACTTCTGAGGAGGTGCTTAGTTGTTGTAGGGAACATTCATGGACTTCTTAGCATTTTAGCTAATAAAATGCGCACTCATTGGAACATTTGCAGTGCCCAGCTCAGGACATGGAACCTTTGTCCCCCTCCTGTAGTCAACTGAAAGAGGGAGATAGTCCTAGATAGAGTTGATCTTAGTGCTTGGAGAAAACTTTTGAGAGCATTCCTCATATATAGAAGCTTGGCCATATATACTCACGCTGTTTGTAGTGAATGTTGTGTATATTCTGTTCTCCGTCAGTCTTAGTGCTTGTATCTTACGGTTTGTTTGCATGGACAGTCTTTAGAGGAACCAGGGAAGGGAGTTAGTTTAAATGGACAGGTATGTTTTGGTAGGATGGGGATTGCTTGTTTTAACTCCTGTGATCCCGTCCAGATCATAGGACTTAATAGAGCTGCTTATTCTGTATCTCCAGTTTAAGAACGTTGTTTTTCAACAATAGCAGAGCATACTTCTTTCAGTCATCAAATGCAGTACATGAAGGTTACTAAAGATGGCAAGATAAGCACCCTTAGGTTTAAGAAACCTCCCTTACATAATGAGAAAAAAAATAACTTGCTTAAGGTGAGCCATGTGGCTAGTTTTACATTTTTCTTCTTTTCCTAGTTTTACATAAATGTGTGTATATTTCAGTGCTGACAACACATGGGAACCTGAAGAAAACTTAGATTGTCCAGAGCTAATCGAAGCTTTTCTGAACTCTCAGAAAGCTGGTAAAGAAAAAACAGATGGTGCCAAAAGAAAATCTTTGTCAGATAGTGAATCTGATGATAGTAAATCAAAGAAAAAGCGTGATTCTGTAAGTATGTGTTCATGTGCTAAGCTTTATTCTACTGTGTCTCTTCCCTAACTCTCCACCCCCATCCCCCCCAAAATCCTGTTGTGACTTTGAGAATGAGACCAAACATGGGTTTAAAAGTGTAGAAATCACACGACATCTGGAACTGTGGTTTGAAATCATTCATGGCGGTTAATGAGACTCTCCAAATGGTGGGTAGAAGATGATTGATTGACATGATGATTCAAAGTTCTTGCATTGTCCCATGGTGCTTATGGAATAATTGAAAGTAAGACTGGTTAAGAGTTATTTGTTAGTGGTGCTAAGTGGTCAGTTTGTATTAGAGCAAGAGGTTCATGAATGGAACAAAGATGAAGCTCTATTTTGGCTTTCATATTTAGGATATGATTTTAAATAGGTGAGTGGCAAGATGGCGAAATGTCAAGACCAGGCAGTTACTCAGTTTAGGATTGGACATGATGGTGGAGAGGGAGTAGAAAGGGTGACCGAAGAAAGCCTACCTTTTCTTAAAGGTCTGGGTTTCTCCTACAGTTTAAATGGACTAACAACGTGACAGATTTAGTGCTGATAAGTACAAAATAATGCACATAAAATAATGTGCTCCGTTGTTTACATTTCTCTCTATAAGCTTTCAAACTAGCAACTTGAAATGAAACTGGTTGGCGATGTCAGTGGTTTGCTGAAGATAGCTGTTGGATGTGTGGTTACTGTCAAAGAATTTGGAAGGCATCAGAAGGACTAATTTAAGAATAGTACCAAAAAAATGTCATTTCTGTATGAAGGTAATTGTGTGTCTTTATCTGGTACAGTAGTGGCCACTTTCTCAAAAAGGATATTGTGAACCTAGAGGAACTAATACAGGAAATAGTTGTGATGTTCCTTACTGCCAGCGCAATCCCAGTGAGCCAAGAAGAATTGAGATATCCCCCAAGGGTGCAGTTTCATGGTTGGCTTAAGCCAACCCAGATCTGTTCTTTCGCTGATGAGGATGTGATTTTCCCATTTCCAGGAGTGCATTTTGGCTTTGTCACTTTTGCTTTTACTGGCCATGCTGGCTTGTTTATCTGCTATAAGGATTTTTAGATCACTTGTTTTGTATATTGAGTTTTCAGAAATAAATGAAACATTGGTGTAAAATTCCGTAGTTTTTACTGTACACCTAAATGAACTCAACAGACATTTTAAAGGGGTGGCCCGTAGACTACGGGAATGAAATCTGTGTGTATATATCCGAAGACAGGAAAAAAAGGCAATTAGTTGGAATGTATTGGAAAGTGTATGACTTGGGGACGATGTAGGTGGTATAGAATAATGGGTAGATACTGTCCTGATTTTGAATAGGATAGAGTTACTTTTCTTCTTAGTAGCTGGTATAGTGCTGTGTTTTGAATTTAGTGTGAGAATAACGTTTATAACAGACTGATGTTTAAGTTGTTGCGAAGTGGTGCTTATACTAAGTCAAGGACTTCTCAGCTACCCATGCTCTGCCAGTGGGGAGGTGCACAAGAAGCTGGGAGGGAGCAAAGGCAGGACAGCTGACCCACACTGGCCAAAGGGATATTCCATACCATAGGATGTCATGCTCAGTATATAAACTAGGGGAGAGTTGGCCTGGGGCTGGGATTGCTGCTTGGGGACAGGCTGGGCATTGATCAACAGGTGATCAGCAATTGCACTGTGCATAATTTTTTTTGTATATTCTGTTGTTCTTAGTAGGAGTAGTATTAGTATTTTCTCTTCCTTTGCTGTCCTATTAAACTGTCTTTATCTCAACCCACGACTTTTACTTTTTCTTGATTCTTCTCCCCATCCCACAAGGGGGGAGGAGTGAGCAAGCGGCTGCATGGTGCTAAGTTGCCAGCTGGGGTTAAACCATGACACTTGGCCTGAAGATCAGTCATGAAAAAGTTAAATTAATGTCCTCTTCAGACAATTATATGTAATTATAGCTTTTAAAATTAAGTAATGCTATATTTTTAGTTTTGTTATACTCGCATAATATATACAAAAGAATGCATAGATCTAGCTCTAATGCCAAAACAGAATTTTATTTTAAACTAGATAACAATCTTCTAATTTACTCAATAGGTTGATAAACCAAGAGGGTTTGCAAGGGGTCTTGATCCCGAGCGGATAATTGGGGCTACGGATAGCAGTGGAGAGCTTATGTTCCTCATGAAATGGTAAGTCTTACATGCACAGTTCTTGTCCATGTTAAGGGAGGGCAGGCAGTTGCACTTAGGCTAGTGAGACAACTTCATTTCAGGAGTAAGACAGATAGGTGGTAGTCTGCTTATTAACCTTGTATTCTTAAAAAACAAGACTTCTCTAACCAGTTAGTACTTAATACCTCTTCCTTCAAAACCCAAATAGCTTCAGTTTCTATTGGTTCAGTTTTACATAAGTAGAAATTTGAAAGGTAAATTCTGATGAAATGTGGAAAAATTTGCATTTGTATGGAGAAGCTGGATCTCGGTAGTGCTCTTGCTAAGGGAATGGCAGCCAGAAATCCAGCTTTACATGTTTCAATAAGCAGAAGCCAGCTGCTGGATAGCCAGCTATTTAACCAACTGTAGTGCCAGCTGTTCTGCATGCAGTCTAGTGGAACTGGAAGCAACTAGTGGAGGAAGCTGAGGTTGAGGTGAATAAACAATGTGAAGGAGAGGTTTATCTTTATGGGCTCGTAAAGAGGGGGGAAAGCGATAGAGGGAGTTTGTGGTGTTGGGAGGGTGGGTGGAGACCAGCTTCGTTAGCTATAATGTTGACAGGAGGACTTCTTGCCTTGTGAATAAGTAGGATAAAATTTGTGTTTTTTTCCAGTGTTGAGAATACAATGAAATCAATTAACGTTTTCTGGGGGTTAGATTTCTTACAGTGGTGAGATGAGGAGCATGGTAGCTTTCCACACACAGTCTTTGAGAAGGGGTATCCAGATAAATGATTAGTCATGTGATATGCCTTGACTGCTGAAGATTAGTGCTTTGGAAGATTCTGTCTCCCTTCTGCCTTTTCAGTTTCTCTATAAATTTTATGTGAAATTTAGAAGAGTTGCAAAGTATAGATTTTGACTATTTGAATTTCTGTAGTGGTAACTGGCAACACCAGACACAAAAGAAATGTACAAAAAGCAGCTTTTTTTTTTTTAGTTCAGTTGCAGTTGATTAGTTTTTCGTAATTGTAGTCAACAAACATAGATAAAAATATGTGTGCATGAAACTGACTTGTAAAGGCAGCAAACACTTTAAAGTGGAATCTGAAGTGTTTCAGACTGGCAAGTTTATTACACCAAGACAGCATCAAGAATAGCGGTATGAAATACAGCAAGCTGCAAAAGCAATACAGCAAGTTGACAAAATTAGCTAAGAACTTATGACCTATCAAGAGCTGTTAATCTTACTGAATTACCAATTACGCGTTTTATTAAATCCCACTCTCTTCTACATCAGGAAAGACTCTGATGAGGCAGATCTGGTGCTGGCCAAAGAAGCGAACGTGAAGTGTCCTCAGATCGTAATTGCTTTTTATGAAGAGCGACTAACTTGGCATTCATGCCCAGAAGATGAAGCACAATAATTGTTTGCATTGCTTTTTTATATATATGAATATTAAAACCTGAAATTTGATTTATTAGCAATGTGAGAAACATACATTCTAACAAGAATCAAATTTGATATTTTTTTGAAGTAGTATGTTTTGCATCAACAGCAAGTAAATAAAAGCTTTCTGCAACTTGTTTCATTTATCATAAGAGAGCATTTGATACTACTGCTTCCTCCATGTTAGGTAAAAGCTTTTATAAAACATTCATAAACTTCCATAGTTATTACAAAATCGTAATGAATGTCTAAACAAACTCACAGATGTTTTGTAGTCTTCTATACTATTGATGTGCATGTATCTTCTTTACCCAAACCTAGCCCTTTAAACCTGTAGAATCATTCTTTTTAGTATTTGGGATCACTTGGCCTCAAGAAGACCAGGTGAAAACTAACTTTGTAGTAATTTGAATGTTATCAGACTGTATATTGTTTACTTTATTGTAAATACTGGTGAACAGTGGTCAATAAAATAGTTTTATATTCTTCCTTTATACTGATAGGCTGTGACTCTTTTGAAGCGATATGATATTTCTGAACTTTTGATATGTTAAGCTCTGAATTTGTAATATATTTAACCGTAAGTTGTTTTTTTGGGGGGTAGATTGGTTAGTTAATATTACCCCATTGCTACTCTGTAATCACAATACCAGACAAATACCAGGCTTTGATTCTTTTTATTTTTTTGGAAGGGCCTGTGAAGTGAATATGGTTTGGGCACTGAAGTTTTAAGTCACAGGCAGCAACGATACCGCCTGGATATGGCTGCTGGTCACAAGGTGAAGTGACCTCTGCAGGTGTACAAGGAAATATTGACATGTGTTGACGGTATCAGGCTTTGCTTTAATTTCTGGTCTTAATACAAGGCTATAGTATAACTAGCAGTGGTTTCAGACCAGCCTGAAGAATACTTACATAGCTTGCCTTTAAAGTGGAATATTTTAATTAAGATACTTAAGTCATATACTTAAAAAAAGACTGTTTCTATTTCTGATTGAATTTTAAAATGAATCCTATAAATTAGCTGCTTGGAGAATGCCTTCAGAAGGGCAGAAGGGGTAGGAAACTCAGGATGAGGAAAGTTGCCTTTTTCCATTCTTAAGTTGCCATTTGTCTTTTCACGTGCTTTCATCTACACACCTTTTGTTTGTGTTTTGACTACCTTGGTGTGGTTTGCCTTGAGCTGTGCCTCTCCGTGTGTCAATGGCCACTATTACTATTTACCCTCACATAGCTTCAAAAGCCATTTACATTGTGAATCAAAACTTGTCATTGTAAAACATTTATTTGAAGTTAAACACTGCAGTGGCTAAACTGATGCTAAATTACCTTTTTATGTGTAACTGCCTTGTCGATATTTTTTTATCACTGGGTTTGGGCAGAATTCAGTTGCCATCAATTTGTGACTCTAGGAAAAATGTGATATTGCTGTTAGTGCGGGGGTTCCCTTGCACCAGGGTAATGACAATTTCAGAGCTTAGCTGGCTTCTCCTTAGACAAATTACCCCAACTTTGTCATATGTGTAAGTCTTCTACAAAGTTCATGGCTTAATTCTTTGGGCTTAGGATACAAATATTTATATACTTAGTATATAGAAGTCTGAAATCCTGGGTTTCTTTACCCACTAGCTTGAGAAATATACAAGCCAAACCAATTCCAAAGCAGCCTGCATTCTCCTGCCTCCTCCTTCAGTGTGGAGAGCTTTTCAAGGAGTCTTAAAACTGTTATTCTACAGTTTGTGTTTTATTGTCTGAAACTTTACAGTTTCTATACTTTGTTTCAGGTGTGGTTATCGAGTTTATATGAAGTTGCTGATTTGAAGCAATACAGGTTAAACAATTTAAGTTACCAGTTAGTGGTAGACTAGAGATTTTGGTTGAAAGGTTGATTCTCTTCAATTTGCAAGTACAGATTTGCAACTAGATACAGCTTTTGCATTGTTTGGTTCTTTCTTCTGACTATCTGTAAAAAATGCACTGTATTCACATTTAAACAACTTTACAGCTTGTTAGACAATTATTTAGATTTCTAATTTTTTACATTATGACAGCAGTAATGCTTACTGGTATTTGTTTCCTTTTTTTTTCCCTCACTTTGTGTCAAACTGCATTTTGATAGTAATGAAATGCAACACTTTAAAGTTACAAGTTATGTAAAATTATGCTGAATGTCCTGCATACATATGCAAAAAGTAACAAATGTTATTAATTTAAAATTAACTGATTAAATAAATGAGATATGTTCTGTAGTTAGTGAGTTTTGCGGAGGTTTCTGGTCATTGTCCTTTCTTATACCAAAACAAATAGGTTTCAGGCTGTCATTTCTTGGTCACTCTTGGTTGATGCTGTTGTCCTGAAAAAAACGAAACAACCCAAAACCAAACACCAAAACAAAAAACCCAGTTGTGCTTGCTCCAGTACTACTCCTCGCTGTGGCTGAAGAAAATACTCTTGAGTTAAACGTAAGCAGGTTACGCAAAATCCGAATTGTGATCACTTATGGCATCATCCTCTCACAACCTGTTTTTTCTTTGCTAGGAAAGAATAATACATTTTGCGTTTTTAAAGGCTCCTAATTTGTTTATTAGTCTTGAACTAATTGCAAATTAATTAAAGACCAATTGATGTTAAGTGGAATAAAACAAATAGCTGCAGAAGAAGCCACCAGCATTGCAAGTGAGTTCTATCAGTTCAGCAGATTCTACATGCTTCATTGTAATTCTTTTAGACTCATCGTCCAGTTCTCTTTAGAACTGCTTTACAATTTCTTAACAATAGATTTTAGTACATGTAGGACTCAACATATGTTGCCATAATTTCACATGTAACTTTACTGCTAATTATTATTTATCTTATTTACTCACCTGAATTAGGCTCTTGCACTAATAAAAGATTGCCTTCCTTTCCTCTCCAAGAGCTTTCTTCAACATCCTCAGCATTTTCCTTACCTTTGATGTCCTTTTTCTGTTTGGAATTTCTTCTCAGTATGCCACCTTTAATTCATCTTCTGAATTTAGCTGCTTGTGTTAAGATGTATGTACTCTGCTGACAGAGACATCGAAACTTGGACTAGCAGCCAAGTCAGATGCCTCCAAATTTGTTTCTGAGGTGCCTCCCCCAAAAATGAAAAGTCTTGCTGCACCTTACAAGCTGAAGTGCAGTATCTTACGGCTGAATGGTTCCTGGACCGAAACAGTGCTGGGTCAAACAGAGGCACGTTTTTCCTGTTGATTTGTGAAGCTCTGTCTCCACTAGCTCATGACATAGTGCTTCGCTTAGCAGAGCGCATATGCTGACCAGCTGTTGTGGGGTTTATCCTGTCTTGGGTGTGTAGTGTTCACAGGCAAGTTCTTCCTGAGAGTGTTTTGATGTTCTCCCACCCTTTATTTGTGGCAACACTTGAGAGGATGTGCAGCACCTGCAGTAAAGTGTTTGGTGATACCTTCATCTTAGCAGGACCTGGAAAGAGGCTCGGGTATCATCAGATCCTTCTGAAATTCAAATGGAAATCTTCAATCTCCCAAAATCCTTTTCAGGGACTCCTGTCAGAGCAGTCTGGGCTCTCATTTCAGAGAAATTGAAGATGGTTTAAGCAAAAAAAAAAAAAAAAGGAGAGTAGGCCAAGCAAAACTGAAGCACTTGTACCAGAGAAAGAGCCTGTAATTGATCCACCCCCATGCAAGCGGGAGCGGTGCTTTTCTACCTTTTAAAACACTTTGGGATTTATTAACATGGTGAGAGAATTGGACACGACTCTCAGGGCTCCAGATGGCACCTGCCAGATGGGAGCTCATATTCTTATGTCTAAAGATGCTGGCATTGATGACATGGTGTTCGAGAATGCAATAACCTTTCGTGATGGATTTTCTTACTAGATAATGGTTTTAGCTAAGTGGTCAAGTACTTCCATTCATTGCCATGTCTGCAAAATTATTTTAAGCTGGTAAAAAGATAGCCCCTCTGGGTATGGTGTTGGATGTCAGGGTTTGGTTTGTTTGCTTGGTTACATGTACAAATGCCTCAGATTTGCTAAGCCAGCGGAGACATCATTGGCTTCTATGTCTGATTCTTCTTCCCCAAAATGAGTTTCAGCTGCACTCCTCTGCACAGAGGTCCAATTTGAAATCTCTTATGTATTTTTTCTTCAAAATCTTTGTCGAAAAACACTGGGCCTTGTTGATTGACTTTATAAGCAGGCTAAATAATCAGAAAGTTCTGTCTTTGTAAAGAAAAGGCATGTTAAAGAAACTTAGGATCAGCTATTGGTATTAATCTAACACTACCAAGTCTGCCACTAAGCCGTGTCCTTAAGTGCCATATCTACATGTCTTTTAAACACCTCCAGGGACGGTGACTCAAACACTTCCCTGAGCGGCCTGTTCCACTGCCTGACAATCCTTTCTGTGATTAAATTTTTCCTAATATCCAATCTAAACCTCCCCTGGCACAACTTGAGGCTGTTTCCTCTCGTCCTATCACTTGCTACTTGGGAGAGGAGACCAACACCCTCCATGCTACAACCTCCTTTCAGGCAGTTGTAGACAGGGATAAGGTCTCTCCTGAGCCTCCTTTCCTCCTGGTTAAACAGCCCCAGTTCCCTCAGCCGCTCCTCATCAGACTTGTGCTCCAGACCCCTCATCAGCTTCTTTGCCCTCCTCCGAACTCTCTCCAGCACCTCGATGTCTTTCTTGTAGTGAGGGGCCCAAAACCAAACACAGGATTCAGGGTGCAGCCTCACCTTGACAGTGAGCAGAACAATCACTTCCCTAGTCCTGCTGGCCACGCTGTTCTTGATGCAAGCAAGTTGTGCAGGCAGGACCTGTCTTTCATAAACCCACGCTGACTGGGCCTGATCGCCTGGTTGTCCTGTATGTGCTGTGTGATGGCACCCAAGATGATCTGGTCCACAACCTTCCCTGGCACCAAGGTCAGACTGACAGGCCTGTAGTTCCCCATATCCTCCTTCCAGCCCTTCTTGTTGATGGGTGTCACGTTTGCCAACTTCCCGTCAACTGGGACCTCCCTGGTTAGCCAGGGCTGCTGATAAATGATGGAAAGTGGCTTGGTGAGCACCTCTACCAGCTCCCTCAGCACCCTTGGGTGCATCCCGACTGCACCCAGAGACTCGTGCATGTCTAAGTGGTGTAGCAGATCACTAACCATTTTGCTTTGGGTTATGGGGGCTTGATTCTGCTCCCTGTCCCTGTCTTGCAGCTCAGGGGGCTGTGTACATGGAGCACAACTAGTCTTTATTAGTACTATGAAAGACTGAGGCCCAGAAGGTGTTAAGTACCTCAGCCTCTTCCTCATCCTTTGTCCCTGTGTTTCTCCTCACATCCAATAAAGGGTGGAGATTCTCCTTAGCCCTCCTTTTGTTGTTAATTTATTTATAGAAACATTTTCATTGTGTTTTATCACAATAGTAAAATTGAGTTCTATTTGGGCTTGGGCCCTTCAAATTTTCTCACTGCTTAGCCTCCTGAGTCGCTTGCCCCTACTTCCAAGTGTCATAAACTCTCTTTTTATTCCCAAGTTCTGTCGCGGTTGAGATGGACAAATGACATAGACCAAGTTCTTAAGTACAAACAGCAGTCTCCATTTATTGCCACAAACGCTTTTTTATTTAGTCTTTACCAGCTCAAGTGTCTTTTTGCTACTGGTTACAAGTTGCAGTAGTAACATCTCATTGGGTAATTTTGCTATCATCAATGTTACACTTTTACTCCCTTCTCTTTCAGGGGAACACCTTAGTATCTCCAGATACTCCTTCACTCCCTTATTTCTCATGGGTACACCTTAATACCTTCAAGGCTAATTTCTGTTCCCACACCCCCTGTCAGGGAATCCACGGACCCGCTGTAGTTTCCCACGAAGTTCCAGCCAGCGCTCTCTGTTCAGCCAGGCCAGCCTTCTTCCCCACCAGCTTGTCTTTCGGCACACAGGGACAGCCTGCTCCTGCGCCTGGAAGATTTCCTTCCTGAAGAATGCCCAGCCTTCCTGGACTCCTTAGCCCTTCAGAGCTGCCTCGCAAGGGACTTTGTCAGCCAGGCTCCTAAACAGGCCGAAGTCTGCCCTCTGCAAGTCCAAGGTGGCAGTTCTGCTGACCCTTCTCCTTACTTCTCCAATAACCAAAAACTCTATCATTTCATGATCACTATACCCAAGAGAGCCATCAACCATCACATCACCCACAAGCCCTTCTCTGTTCACAAACAACAGGTCCAGCAGGGCACCCTCCCTAGTTGGCTCACTCACCAATTTGTCTAAGATACAAATGCACTGATAATGCTTAATTTTCTCCAAGGAATTTTTAGAAAATAATCCTAAATATAGTTCTCATCTCAAGATGTGGAAACTTTATGCAACGTAATACCACAAGACTGTAAGTGAAGCACCATTGCCCAGCCAGAGCAAAGACTCATTTTTTTCTCTTTGGATGGAAGACGAGCAAATCTCCACCTTATTCCTGACTTGAAGGTACTTTGAATTCCAGAACTGAGACTATTTGTTTGCACATGTAAAGGTGCATGTCTGCTCTGGGAAATCATAATGAAAAGAAGATTGTGGTAATTTTTGGGTGTGTTTCTCAATCGTTTCTAGATTAAATGCTTTCAATCAGAAATGGTCTCTTTCAGCTAATGCCTCTGCTCTGTACTGTGGCATGGAGCCACAACCTTCTCTTTCTCCATCATCTTCTTCATTAGGCTGAAGGTCCTAGACTCAGAACTGGTTTAACTTGTTTGAGTTCCTTATCTGTAGGAGTTTTTACAGACTGAAATATAACCTTGGTTATTCTTCTCATTATTTTTTTTGGGGGTATCGGCTAACCTGCTCCTAATGAAGCAGAACTGTAAGTTTCATTCAAGATGTATTCCTTTTTTTCTGTTTTCTGCCTTGGTTTGATGTTTTGTGACAATTTATACAGAGGCAGCTACTCATAGACACAACATATGTATCAAAGCAAACTGATGAACATTTTTCACACTGGACCACTGCTTTTCCACCTTAACTTCTGAAATTGCTTCTCACAGCATTTCTACCTGAAAGGAGAAGAACAAGGAAGAGCAATCTCGCAGGAGCACACTTCTGCAAGTCATAGCTCAGCTTTTCATACTTAAGAGATTTGAAACAAGAGTTTATACTTTCTACATGTTTACTCAAGCTGAAACTTCCGACCTTCCAAGGCTCACTTCACTTGCTTATAGCTCTTTTAGATGCTTCACAGGACACATTCTCTTGTAGGGGAATTAGTTTCTCTCTGATCAGTATTGGGTTTAGCCCACATACACAGAATTCCTCCAAGCAGGAAGGTCTAATAAGGAGCATCATAAGAGACTCGTCATAATATATTTACATGCTGAGAAGCTTGTGATTTTCGTTCAATGCCATGATACTTCAGAGTTCACAGTCTTAAAGCTTATGTTTCAGTTCTTGCTGAAGAGTTTTTTGGCAGAAGAATATAGGCAGTGGAAATATTTGTATCCCAACTTCTCACCAGCTTGACAGGTAAAACTGATTTATAAAGGGGATTATTTGTAGTAATTTAATGCATTTTTTCCCTATATCAGTGCACGGCATCAATGTAATACAGATTTTGACAGGAATGGTGAGAAGAGAGGCAGATGGCATGGTGAGGAAAACAAATGATACCTGAAAACCTCTCTGAAATGTAGCCTATGCTGCAGAAACCCCTGCATATCTCTGCTTTTGATACTTGTGATGTGAATCCGTGGGTAACCATGGCAGCAACAGGACCTGTAGCAGCTCCTGGCGTGTTACAGGCTGTGAAGACTGCTCTTTCTGTAAAGGGGCTGTTGGTACAGGGCTGACGTTGGGGCCCATGAATGGACATGCCGGCCAGTGCCAGAGGACACTGGCCTTCACCTGGCAGACCAAAACTCACCAATACTGCCCTTTACTGAGCACACAATGTGTTTCTCTAACACAGACAAGTGGTTTCAATCCGTTGCCTCCATTCCCCCACAGACTGGCTTTTCTCACGGCTAGAGAGGTCACTGCTTCTTGATCCTTTATTTCTAGAGTCCATCCTTCCATTTGGGTGCCAACTCAGGACATCATGTGAGTCAGCAGCAAGCTGTCCCTTCATGGCTTCTCCTGTTTGCTGCCTTTGCTTATGGACATAAGCATTGCTGCTGCAGTTCCTTCCGTCTTGCCTCCCTTTGTCTTGGCTGCAGCTCTGGCATTTTGAACTGGTGTCCTCAGCACATGCCCTCCACTGGACTTACCATTACTGCTGTGATGGGAGGCTTTATTTGCACTAACCCAGGAGAAAGGTATAGATACAGAGGTATATAGATACCGATGTAGATGTAGATGATATAAATATAGATGTAGATACAGATACAGGTCTGTGTTTGGTTGTGTGTGTATTATTTTTTCCTGGTTGTTTCTAAGAGGTGATTCTGCTCATTTTGTACCAGGAGTAGGCAGAGGCAGTAGCATTTTCTACTGTTGTTTTCAATGTGAATAATGGTACTTTGCCTAAAAGAACAGTTTGTTCAGACAGACACAAAATTTTCCTCATTTCAGATAGAAGCCCAGCTGGGGCTGTCTTTTGCAGCTTACAGCACCGTCTCCAATAACAAACTCACTGATTTTCCCTTTTCCCCTCATAGACCGCTCAAGAAATAAGCCTTATGGGAGAGAGACCAACAGTCATTCTGCGTTTCAAGGGTGTGAACAAACTTGCCAGGGTGATTCATTGTCCATCTCTAAATCTCTGTCCTCTGCAGAGTGCCCTAAAGTGATGTTCAGCTGAGGTTTTTTAAACCATTCTACACAACTGAGCCAGACACTTGTTTCTCCTGTGTTGCAGGGAAAACCTGCTCGGTCCACGTGGCTTAAAACAAATTGGGATCAAAGTGCTTTATTGATCTGTCAGCAACATGGAATTAAGGAGCAATCAGTGAAGTGTTGCATTCAAGTACTAATACAGCAGGCAGACCCACACATTAACGTTAATAAACACCAGCAAATTTCTAAACACCCTCCATAACAAACACAAAACAGATTTCTTAAATGCTACAAGCCTTTCTATAGGAAAGGCAGGCATTGTGCCAAGCCCTGGTGAGAACCCACCTGTACCACTACGGACATTTCTCATTACTTAGGTTCAAGAAAGATAAATCCTGTCTAGCATGAGGGCAAACAAAGACTAAGCAGTTGATTAAGGACATGGAGGGCCTACAGAAAGAGATAACTACAAGGAGTAAGACAAAGGCTGTGAGGGCTGCCATTACTTTCAGGAAAGATACCAAGGATGAAGGCCAAAAGCAGAAAAGAGCTATTGAAGCACAAGGAAAAATATGGTCAAGACCACAGAACAATTCATGACTTCTTTCCAAGAAAAAGACTTCACCATAAGCAGTGTAGTAGCAAATGTCACTTCGTGTATAGGTAAGGAATGGTGAAGAAATCTTGCATGTTCTCTACATCTCTGCAAAGTTCATGCAGAGAGAAGCAAACCCCTTTCTTTCACCTCCAGCATTGCTACATTCAAATGAATGTATGTGGTACAAATGCCCTTATTTACATAGTCTGAATGTACAGATTAATTTACAGGCATGTCCAGCAGTCACGATGCACCAGGCAGGATAAAGGGGGCATCCTCCTGCATCCCACCACCAGTCTGCTGGCCTTGCCACCGGGACAGAGCTGGCCCTGGGGCAGCTCGAAGACATCCAAGAGGAACTCCTTGAGGAGCCAGTGGGTTTACTTGGAGGGGCTGAGGGAGGAAGACTCAAGGCTGGACGGGGCTGCTGGAGGTTCTCTGCTGCAATTCCAGCTCCCAGTGGGAGCACATTCAAAGCTCATCTGAGGGACTGAAATCCTCCTTCAGCCTTCAGGAACTCAGGAGATGAGGAGAACCACCAACTCCTGGAGATGCCTGAGGTCCTCAGGCTTTTTCAGCTGGATGGCAGTGGCAAGACCAAGGGAACACAGTTTTGGCACTTGGGGAGCACTGCAGATCCCTTGTGTCCTGCAGGACCAAGGGTAGCAGCTGTAAGAAATGGGATGTACAGATGTCCCAGTGCCCTCTCACAGTGCTTTGGAGCTCCCACTGGTGTCCTGCAGACATGAGAAGGATTCTTGTCCCCAAGGTTGATCAGGTCAGGAGTATTTTGCTACTCTTGGAAGCCCCTGAGATGGCTCCAGGTTGAGGGAGGAATGGGGATGGGCAGTGCTAGTGTCTCCTGGGATGTGTGACCAGCCTGTGGGAGGAGGAGGCAGGTCTTGCTCACATGCTCAGGGAGCAGCTCTGGTATCAGGAAGGGATTTTCCCCCAGGGCAGGTTTGCACTGGCCCCAGGGGTTTTTCACCTTCCTCTGCAGCATCGAGCTCAACCACTTGCCAGGGCTCCTCTGGTCCATTTTTGCTGGGTCACTGCCCTGCTGCTCATGCACCACAAAATGGGCTCTCGTGACCTGGAGCTGGGGGGAGGAAGGCTTTTTTTACCCCAAAGGAGAGCTTGTAGGTGGCTCTGGGCCTTTCTTGCCTTCCTCTGCAGCACTGAGCATGGCCCCTGGGCCATTTTGGCGGGGTGCCTGCTGCTCCTGCTCCACGAAGGTGGCCCTCGTGCCCCGCATCCCAGGGGAGGAAGCCTCTTGGACTCCCAGGATGGCCCCCAAGGGTGGCCCCCAGGGGTTGCATCTCGTCCTCTGTAGCACTGAGCACAGCCCCTGTCAGGGCTCCCCTGGGCCATGCTGGCTCGGTTCTTGCCCATTGCTCTTGCACCACCACGGCACCAGTCGTGCCCTGGCTCTCTTGGGCTTTTCTCGTTGCGAGTTTGTAGTGGGAGCGAGCTCTGCTCTTCCTTGGCTCCATTTTGCCAGGGGAAGCTAAATATCAGCCTGCTTCTGGTTACACGTGTGCATTGTGCTAATGCTTGTAAGCATTGGCTCTGATACAGATTCAGAAAATAAAATTCCATTATTACTTGCAACCTTTCTGATTTGTGTCCCTGAAAGTGGTTTTGGAGCTGAAAAACCTTGGCATTTGGGGCAAATGATAGTCTGATCATTAGTCAACTCATCGTGAGTGCAGGGAACAGAATAGAATAGTTATGCTATGTTATGCACACAGTTCTAAATGACAAGCTGTGGCCCAGGTCCTGGGCCCATCCAGGAGAGCAGGTCCCTGCAGTGCAGGTCCTGGGCCCATTCAGGAGTCAGGGGCAGAGGTGGACACACCTACAACATCGCTCAGACAGGGGTTGAAGGTCCCAGGCTGACCTGAGACACATCCCCTGGGCCCTTGGCAGGAGATGGTGGGGGTGGGAGTTGAGGTCCCAGGGGAGGCCAAGCCCAGACATTGAGGCCTAGGAGCACCCCCAGGACCCTGGCAGTAGGCCTGCACTGCTCATATACTCTCCTTTAGACACTTAACAGTTGGCCACTTCGGAGACAGAGTACTGGGCCAGATGGACCTTCACTCTGACGGATCGCTGCTCTTTTCAGGCTCTAGTGTTTTGTTATGTTTTTCCAAGTGAAACAGCACAGGCATTTCTAAAAATGAGTATAAGAACAACAAAAAATCGTGGGGAAATTAACAGGTATTGCTCACATCAAAAATATTTGCAACCACTTAGTTCCAGAGCACACTGTGCTTCAGACTGAGGGCTTGATCTTTGAGCCTCACTGGTGTCAGAGATGTGGTCTTTTGCCACCCCGTGGAAACCCAGCTAAACTGGATGGACACAGAAGATTTTCAAAAAACACAGTTCACACAGACTTTTTGCAAATTTCTTCAGATGCTCCAATTACCTAGAGAAAATCCTCAGCCCTCACCCCCATCAGAAAATACATGCCTTTTTCCCACAAAGTGACAGAGCTATTGCCTAGGATGGGAAATTATTACCCACTCATTCAATCCCTTCTGCTAGCACAGGGCTGGGAAGAAATGTCATTAAAGATTTCCTCAGCATGTACCGTTAGAGAGAGAAGGAGGTAGGAAGACAAATTGAATCAAATCAAACTGAATCAAATAGAATAGAATAAATAGGATTAGTTCAGTTGGAAGAGGCCTACAACAACCATCAAGTCCAACTGTCTGACCCCTTCAGGGCTGATGAAAAATTAAAACATGTTATTAAGGGCATTTCCTAAATGCCTCTTAAACACTAACAGGTTGGGCCATCAACCACGTCTCTAGGAAGCCTGTTGAGTGTTTGACCACCCTAAGGGTAAAGAAATGTTTCCTAATGTCCAGTTTGGACCTCCCCTGGTGCAACTTCGACCCATTCCCACACATCCTGTCACTGGATCTCAGGCAGAAGAGCTCAGCACCTCCTGCTCCATTTCCCCTTCTCAGGAAGCTGCAGAGAGCCTTGAGGTCACCCCTCCCAGGTCTTCCAGCCCTTTCACCAGCTTTGTTGCCCTTCTCTGGATGCATTCAAGGACCTTCACATCCTTCTTAAATGGTGGGGCCCAGAACTGCTGTGGCAGAGGCACTTGACCTGCCCCTGGTGACAGCCAGATGTAGCCCCATTCCCTACAACACTTTGAGCCTGGCCCTTCAGCCAGTTCCTCACCCAGTGCACTGTCTGTCTGCCCACCTCACAGTCGAACAACTTGTCCAGAAGGATGCTGTGAGGGACAGTGCCAAAAGCCTGACTAAAACCCAGAAAAACTATATCCACCACCCTCTCTTCACTCACTAGGCGTGTGACCTTATCACAGAAGGATATCAAATTGGTTAAAACAAGACTCTCGTTTTGTGAACCTGTGTTGACTGTGCCTGATGATTGCACTGTTCTTTAAAGGTCTTTCAACAGCACCCAGCATTATCTTCTCCATAATTTTTGCAGGTACTGGATTGGTTTTGCACATATTCTTGCACACCAGTTCTACATCTCCACAGTAAGGGAGCTGTTATAATATGGTAGGTGAGGTCTAATCATTCTACCAGACCCCACGGATCACTGCACTGTAATTCAGAGCTTTGTATTCAGTGGATTGTTTACCATCATTTGAAACAATTGACCTGAAACGAACAAAAAAAACTCTGCAGATAACCATTAAGTCTTAATATTTCAGAAAAGTGTATGTTGATGAAATCGTAGTTACATAAAGGGAGTCTCTTTGCGTAAGCAAGATACAGTACATTTATTAAGGAATTCATTTTAGATTGCGTGAGCAGAGTTGCAGTTCAGGTTTTCAGAGAATTTGCATTTATTTGATTAACTGAAACAAACAGATGTATACCTGTAAAACCTGAAAGGAGAATTTTTTCTCCAGGGCAAGGAAAGCAATCACTTTATATGCTGAACCTTTAAACTCCATACTCTGACTGCTGTACTAAGCTTTAAATCCTGTTAAGGCAGTAAAATCAGATATTCGAGGGAGAAACAGCATCTCACCCTGTTGTCACAGACATTCTGCAATCGTTGCAAGAGCACCACTGGCTTTCAATGAGCAGCATTTCTGATTACTCTATATGATTCCATCTGTTATATCTGATTAAACCAAAGTTTTGGATGCTATTGGTGAACATTTATTGATTTTGATAAGTCACAGCACAGCTGATTTCTAGTAAATGCACCTCTCTGAATTCAGGATTTTGTATTTGGCAACCACCCCATTGCTCTAACTGCAATATAAAATCCAACGAAGAAATAGGCCAGTGCAACTCTACAGATGAAGAAATTTAAAGAAAAAGATACTACAAAGATAAACATGAGACATATGTAAAGGTGAATAAAAAGGACTTGCTTCCTTAAGAAATTACAAATTACAAATTCTGATTTTCAATACAATTCCCAGTGATGTTTGTCCTACCAGGCTAAGTTGCAAATTTCCAAGTATTCTGTAACTGATGCTGGAAAGCTGGTGTTTTTCTCTTTACTTAATGACATCCAGAAGCTAGTTTAAGCTAAATAGCTACAGTAAACCCAAATAAAACAGAGGAAAATACAGAGAAATGCATCAACGCATTTCTCAACTACAGGCAACGCTAACACTTACTATATTGATTTGTATTGTCTTTTGTTGCCCTGTGGGCAATAGGAATTCCTCCTTAGTGTGTACATACTGTGGGCAGCAAACTGAAAATACATCTCATTTTTGTGGACAATTCATTACAAAAGAGGCCAAGAGAATTATACCAATCAGGATAAATACAGTTACAGAGGCTACTATATGGGAACCAATATGTTTGGACAACACAAGACTGTTAAGTTTATTATTTTCATCCACTGTCTGAAATTCAAATGCTGCTTGAACTTCTTCACCCCATCTTTTAAAACACCAACTGCAAGACAGGCAATGAATTGTGACTTTGGTTTTCCCAGAACTTCAAAACGCTGTTTGTACTAAATGTATTGGGAGGGTTGAGAACTGAAAACCCATTTACTGCCTCCATCATTGGGCACCAGAAGTAGCCTGGACAAGATGCAACATTTCTGTAGAAGGAAAACCAGCTGAAGCAGCATGCAGCCGTCATGCTTCCAGTCACCTGAGAAACACTTGAGTCCTTCCAGTGCCAATAATCATAGTATTAGTGATCCAAGTGGAGGCACTTAAAGCTTTTGCTTTTATAGAATAATACATGGCAGTCCTTAGATAAAAAGCAGAATGGGCTTCCCTTTGAAATTCTGTTGTTTCTTTTAGTTGTCACAGACCCACAGATGCCACTCCTGTCAGTATTCTGCACATCACCGCTTAGAAAATGTATGCTATCCTCTCAATTTAGAAAAAAAAAAACCTGGTTAAATCTACGGTTTTTGAACTAGTTGTTGGGTTACAGCTGGTTTATTCCTTCATGGGTAGCTGAAGACAGAGTTGCTAGGCTTAAGCATTTAAATGTGTTGTTAGATATAACACATAATGAAAATGTCTCACGTGTAGCTGCTTTTATTTCAAATGCTGTGCCTAAACGTACGAAGCCTGACCAAATTACCCTAGGCGATGGCGGTGGTGATTCAGTAGGTGGCACTCCAGGCTGGGAGTCAGGCAGCTGCCCGCACCCAGCCCTGCCAGACCTGGCAGGTGGAGTGGCGACATCTGCATGGGCTGAGCAGGAAACTGTGAGGAGAAAACGATGGAGAACCACAGGAGATCTCTAAACACACCTGGTTGTGCTGGATGTGAACCGTGTCTTGGTCTCACAGGGAGGGAGTCACCCTCGCGCCATCCTCCTGTCGGCTCTTCCGAGAGTCACGGCTGAAGGGACCCCAGGCTGTTGTGTTCTAACAGCAGATTGCTGCGGTCTGTTCCTACCCTTTCAGAAAGGCATTGGTGCCTGGGAGGTGACACTTGGGTTTTCCCATCTAACTGCAAAGAGTTCACAGCTGGTATGCTATGCTGCAATTATGTACCTTTTGACTGCCCCATAGGATGCAGTTGACAACCTACTGGAATGCAAAGCACTGGAGCCAAATTAACAATGTACCATTTTTCCACGTTCAGTGCTCCACAGTGAATTTGATGCTAACACTCTAGGTGCCATTTTCAAAGTACTGCGCGACATCTTTCCAAAAATCACTGATAACGAACAGTTCTTCTGGCGTATTTGTCCTCATTTCGGTGCATGACTTTAAAGAGTTGGAAGATGCCACCACCCTGGCCACTGTGACATAACATGGACAGCTTCGGAGAAGAGGGATCATGAAAACAGCTGCTTCTGTATGGCCATCTCTTTGTGACGCTCCGCTTGGGTTGAGATAGTCCCAAGAATGGAATGGTGAGCAGCAGCCAGAGAATTTCAGAGGTGAACAGTAGCTTCCCTTGCGATGGTTCCAGGCACTGATGTCTCCTTCAGGAATGTAATTGTGCTGATTCCTTTCTAGTGACTTATCTATTTGCTGCTAGCAGATCAGTAGTTGGAGCTGCTGTCATGAGGATTAGTGCCTCCATTAAAAGGACGTTCTGTTCATTTAGAGGGAAGTAAGTGGGCCTGGGGAATAAAGGTAGTAACGTAAATGTTCAATATTAACTGCTTAAATGTGGTTCAATGTTTGAATAAAAATACTTTGGTTTTCCTTATCCCGTGGCAGACATGCAAGATCCATGTTGAAGTTTGCAAACATATTTTTAGGGTGAACAACAACTAAATGATCAAGCTTAAAAAGTTTAAACTTAAACTGAATAGATATGTAAGGTAACATTAACTAGAAAATTAAAATCCCTTACCAAAGATATTGTAGAGGACTCTCTTAACCTGCCAGTAGGTCTGATGGAAAAAAACAGCTTCTCAAGCTGATTTTGGGACAATCATGCTTACCTTCCTGCTTATGATTTCACGGCTGCTAGTCGCATTGGTGGTGATGTGACATCCAAAAGATTCAACTTACTGTTTGCTTCCTTAGCTTCCAAATGATTTCGCTGAACATCTGGACAGGAGACAGAAGCTGTTTAAATTCATCCAGAACAGCTGTGGAGTAGCAGGAGGGAGCAGATGTGGATGACTGCAGACTAGTTGTACGTAGCAATGTGCACGGTTTGCTCGCTGTGTGTATGTGCAAGAGGAACGGAAGAACCACAGCAAATGCTGGTAAACATAGATTTGGGAAACTTTCTCACCAGCTGGACTCTGCAAAATGCAGGTACTTCAAACTGGTTAAGAGGTCGCACATTGATAAATCACTATCTTTCCAAGAAAGCTGTTGTGCTAAAACAGCAGTTGAAGCAGCACCTACTGAAACATTCTTGTTCCTTTTGTGATAACATCAGTAAATTCTGGACTAGACTCACAGAACTGACCTGCTGATGCAAGGCTAGGGATGCAGAATAGTAGCTGAAGAAAAATGATGTAAATAAATAAGACCACTTCACCCATATGGAGGGAATGATTGTAGCGTACATTGGGGTGGTTATGAGGAAAGAACAGATATGGAGCATTTCTCTTTTATTTACACAACTGCAAGAAACAACACTGAGACCATCACAGGCTTGGTTCCTAGTAACTCGCTCTTTCCCATTATGAATATTAGATGCTTTCGAAATAAGAGATGCTGTATTTTGAAAAAGAGGTGACTTGATTTGGTAGGCAATACTTTGCAAAGGCAAAACTGAAGTTTAAGACAGTACTGAACCTTGAGCTTGTGGGGACAATCGATGTACATAAAGCCATCAGCACTGGAGTAGATTTCAAAGACAGAACTACAAACTTAAAAGATACTTTCTGGTAGTGGAAAACTGAAGTCTGAACAATTGAAGGCCTCCTGTTCTTCCTTACTATCCTTTGTATTACTTGCCATCTGAAGCTGCAGAATTACAGCTGCTACAGAATGCTCACTGCCTGTGTCTGTTTTGAATAAGCATAAATACGGAACAAACTTCATCTTGTTGTGCCTGACTGAGTCATATCTCACTATTAAGACAACTCAGCAGGCTCTCACTTAAAATTTGCATGCCTTTCTGTTTCCTGTACTTGGTGAGAAATGGATTTTGTAGTTGCTGAGACTGCTCTGAGTGAAGGCCATTATATCAAGACCTGGACCCTTTCAGATATGAAAAACAACATGCCCTGAAAAGGTAGGTGAGAGCTACGGGTAAGGGAGAGTTGCTTATGTACTCCCTTGAAATCTCATTTCTAACTGTTTCCCAGATATTACACACCATATCTGTAATCAGAGTGTGATCAGCATAACTGCACCAGCAAGCCCAGCTACTGTGGTCTCAATGCACAGGGGCAAAATTATTTTATTTTACTTAAGTAATAAAATAACTTTCTAACAAAATAAATTAATTATTGCAAGAAGACTTTTGGTTTCTTGCTTAACTGTGCTAATGAAGTGATGGTGTGCAGCACAGTATAGCATGGAAATACTTATTTGAAGTTGCAGCAAGTGCGTGGTAGATCTAGTACCATATCACAAGCTGAGCTAAGACAGGAGGTATTACAAACCTCCCTAGGAATAGTGCTATACCAACAAATCCTACGGTCAGACCAATGAGTTTTGAAATTATTTAACTAAGAAATTCTTACCACTCTTACCACTGCTGAAGTTACAGTCATATCCAGCACTGGTTTTCATTAGGTAATTAAAAAATAATACCAAATATTTTCGGAATTTGGAATCAGAAACAGGGAATCAAGCCACAGGTGGAAACTAAAGAGTCACCCAGATGCCCGAAAGCATGTCTAATTAAGGCACACTTAAGACAGTCCTTGGCCTGAGCTTTTTAAAGCACCTAATATAATGAATAAGTCATTAAGGGCACGCAAAACGATGATCTACACCATAGGGCTTGTCTGCACAGGAAAGAGCTCAAAACAGCTACTGCAGAGTACCTGTTCTGTAGCAGCTCCCCGAGGGGACACATTTTTGCAATAAGTATGCATTTGTGTGGTTTAGCTTAATACACACGAGAAGCGAACTATGTTAAAAGCAATCAAAGGCATCCATCATGGAAAAGAAGAGCATCTACTTGAGGAACTAGGACGGGAGAGCTGCTGGGCTTTGAATTTCTCACTTTAGATTGTTTCACAGTAACCACCTTATTACAGATCAATCCAAAGTGCACTATTCCTTCGCTGTAAATGTACAAAATGAAGGAAATGGAACACCAGACTGCGTGGCTTCATGATGAGGTAATAGCCAGGAGCTGCTTGTGGTGCCGAGCTATTGGTGCAACTCACGTGTGCAGGCTCACAAAGTCTGGGCTGCCAACTGCAAAGAGGCAACAATAGTCCCACACCACTCACGACCTACAACGTGGTTTTGTGGCCATAAATGGCCTTGCAGATGTTTATGAGACAATCAAAAACCTCTTTCAAATACACTAGTGCATATTATGTAATTTATATTGGAAGTTCAAATATGACATGGATGTGACTCCTTATTCCATAGAGACTTCAGAATGAGTCTGAAAAAAATAGTACCATTTCTCCACTGTGATGCCTTTAAGGCAAAGGATACACTTGTCAAAAAGGGACAGAATACATGGGCAACAGGGAGGGCAAAGCCTGTCTGATGTAGCTGTGCCAGGCAGTAGGAGTTACCTGATCTACTTTAGTCACCGCTGAAAGAACTAAACAAGACACCCTAAAATACAGTGTCAAGAGGGGATTCTGAATAGCAGATGGTTTTGCTTGCCTATCTTCTCTGTTTAACAAGCCAGCTGGTTCAGTAGATTTCATCCACATGTACTTTTAAAATTTATTCACAGCAACGAGGTATTGATATAACTAAAAGTGACAGCCATTGACATGTTAAATGCTGTATTAGAGGTTATATATGTATGGGAGTCATACCACCACGTAAGAGTAGTACCACTCTAACTACATAGGTATGTCTAAAATAATAAAGCCTTGTCAAAGAGTTAATTACATTTGCGTTAGGAGAGCATGTAGATAAGCTTATGCCTACACTAAGAAAGGGAGAAAATTGTACTAATGTGTGATAGCTTTAAAACAGCATAACACATTAGTACCAGCAATTGTACCAGTATATTTATCCTGGTAGAAGATTACCCACCCTAAAAGGCACTTACAGCAGCACAAACCCTGCCCGTAGCCAGGCTGCAGGGCCCAGGGTGGGTAATGGCAGCAGAAGCAAGGAACAAGCTCCCATCGCTCCTTGGCCAGCTGGGAGTCACCCATAGGTGCGACCTCAGAGCACTGGGAAGGCAAAGTGATATTATAGTATTCAGCTTAAATCTTTCTTGTTTCCCACTAAACTAGGTTGTATGACATGGCATTTACATGAACCAACAGCAGAGTTGGTGCAACTCAGCTGATGCACAGTAGGTTGTTCAGCTGCCACGCCTCTGGCACAGGAGTAAGCCCTGACCCTTTGCCATCGAAGCACCGATGGAAAATGTTCGTTCAGTGTGTAATTAGAACACGAGCACACTTTCCAGCTGTTAGGAAAAGAGATCTCTTCCCCAGTAACACAACCACTGTCAGTAGTGCCAGACCCAGTAAGTCTGGGTACTTCCAAACCTGCTTCTCCTAATTACATCTCTGCTGTTCATCTGCTAACTTCATTGGTAGCCACCCTGCTACAGCTTCTCTTAAAATATTCACCATCAACTCCATCCCTCCTGTCTGTGCTCATCTCAGATAAAAAATATCAACCCAAATGCCTATCAAAATGATAAACATCCCCCCTGGCTCCAATTGCTATTACTCTAACTTCCTTCTGCCTGCCCATAGGTTCTCTTAGCAAGTCATTGCACAGATACTGTCTAGAAGACAATGGCAGATGTCACCTCACTGGGTCAGACCTACCTGCCCCTCAGGCTTGGGGTGCCATTGGCAGAAAATGCAAGTTACCAAGGCATCAGGAGTGTGGTGAGAACTGTGGGGTAATCCGCCAAAGGAAACAGACGCTTATTTGGAAATATATGCATACAATCTCTACAGTCTATCAAGAATAGTCAATTTTTTTCTTTTTTTTTTCTTTTCCTTCGTTTTTTTTTTTTTTCCCAGATGTGGAATAAATAGCACAAGAGCATTTATCATCAGTTTCTTTGCATTAAAAACCAAACCAAACCAAACCAAACCAAACCAAACCAAATCCAACCCAACCCAACCCAAACCAGAAGACAAATACCAGAAAGTTACTTATTAACTGATAATATTTGGGCTGACATTATTGCAAGTCTTCTTATTCCACCTATTTTTATGAATGTAACAGGACAATGCTGGGGAGTAGACAGCAGTCCACATAGATACTGCCTTTCATTTGATGTGCATGTTTTCTGTGATAACCAAATGCCAGCTCATGGCCAAGCCTCTGCAAGCCAGAAGAAAAAAACTACCTTTTTTTAGCCAGTCTGACCCAGATGCCCTGCACTCAAGTTACAGAATTGCCCTTGGCTGCCTTTCCAGACACTAGAGGCACAGATGCTTTCAGAGGAGAAATTAAATCCTAGGCAATCTAAATTGTCTGAAGGAGGTGTTTGTATCTGCGTTGACTGCAGAGAGCTGAGGGACAAATTGGTCCCCAGTGTAAGCAGGAAAAATAGGGCAGCCAGGTCCTTGGCATTTGTGCCTTGTATCCCAGTACAAAGGGCCAGAGAGAGGAAGGGAAACTGGGAGATATGGAAATAAACACTCAGCTGGAATCCCCTTCAAGAACAATATTGTTCAGGTCTAATGTTTTGCAAAAAAACAACACACAACCAGTAAGAAACTGCAGATGGAAAAACAGCATCTGGGGCTCTTCCGGTCAATCACTGCTTTACACTATTATTGTTTTCTCTGAAATAATCATAAATATCAAGCAGAATTTGAGGGCTATATATTTTGTTACTCTAGCATTTGCCATGAATGCTGATTTTAATTTGTCAGTCTGGTGGATCTGTGCAAATAAACATAGTGACTCCATGTTATTTTATTAAGCCTGACTTAGAGAAACAAAACAGAACAAAAATTACCTAGAAATCAACGGAGGAAAACTGAAAGACCTGGTAAGAAGCAAAGTTAGAAGGGAGAAGGGAAAATAAACTCTGTATTCCTTTGATTCTATCAAATGTGTAACGGAGGAGTCCCTTTAAACACCCTTGCTTATTTTTGCTGTAGAATATCATGCAAGTCCTGCAAGTTGGCCAGACAACTCTTTGGAACACCAAGTGTGTGGCAATAGATCATAGCTCGCTCTTACGGTTTTCAGTTTTTAACAAGGCATTTGGCTTCTGCTCAAGTTGAAAAGATGGCATAGAGATTTCATTAATAGTTCTTTGATAATTTTCTTCTTCTCACTAGAAACACCGAGGACTTCCATTTTAGTTTGTCTTCAGATCAGATATAATACAGAAAACTGGAACTACTTACAGGGGAAAAAAAGGAAAAAGGAAAAAGGAAAAAGGAAAAAGGAAAAAGGAAAAAGGAAAAAGGAAAAAGGAAAAAGGAAAAAGGAAAAAGGAAAGGAAAAGAGACCACATAAACAGTCCTTGTTCATATTACATGCAAATCCAAATAATCCTCTCTCTCCCACAGTCTGACCCAATTTTGCTGGGGCAGACTTTGTTTTTCTAAGCCAGGCACCTTTGAGGCTGCAAACTTATCAGATAGTACTGAATATGAGAGCACAGCACTGGCAAAATCAAGTTTAAAGCTACTACATTCATGGCACTGAAATGTTCAGTGTATTGACAACTTGCCTGTTCTAACCAAAACTCCTCCCTTAGCCATGATCACACAAATGGACAAACCAAAGCAAAGAGTTTCATTCCTCCAGCAATTTTAGATATGAGGACATCCATCCAAGCTGCTTGAGGGAATGTCCTACTCACAGATATGAGTAGTTAAGTATATTCAACTGCCTGTTGTTATACCTACTTGGAAAATGGATAAAAATTATTAGCAGGACACCAGCAAATGTGTTGATTTCATGCTTTATTGCAAACAAGCTACAAAGAAATCACCACTTGCCAAATACAACGTGACAACACGATTGAGGGACAGTTGTTTTCCACCACAGAACACAAACTAGTAAGGGGAAATATTTGCAGAGCTCCTTCCTTTCTTCTCCTCACTCTTTTCTCAATGCTTACACCTTCCACAACATGAATTCACTGAGCATCTTTTAGAACTGCAATCAGTGGCACAACTCCTGTCATGATTTATTGGTGCTTCCCAAGAGTAATGCCTAAGAATTCCACTGCAGCCTAATGCTGCACAATTTCCTCCCTCTTTAGCCACAAAAAGCAAATTATAGGAGTGTCTTAAAAACATAGTTGTTTTTATTTTGTGTCCATAATATGCCATGTGTGCTTGTTCTTTAGCTCTTTAGTTTGAAGAAGCATACCTTGCAAACGTAAGAGTCTTCCCTTGTATCTGAAATTCTTCATAACGTCATCAAGCAGTCAGAATCCAGATAGTCCTGCAGCATCTTCTGGATGCTGAGCTTTATCCCAGTCTAATGGAATAGTTGAGGGATTATAAACACGTGGTAACAGAACCAGCATTTTAATCACTCTGCAACTTAGGCTGCGTCTACGTGAGCAAGCAGTGGGATGCGACAGGAGAAGCTCTGCAGTGCAAACCAGCTTGTGTGGAGGATCGAACCTTTGCCCTCTGTGTGCTCTGGAGGGTTTGTTCCAGGCGGGCTCCATCAGTGGTTGGGGTGCAGACTCTGGTTACGTTTCAGGTGAAACGTTTCTTCTGTGTCTTCTGGAGTGGCCCCACAAAATGAAGCGAAGAGCAGGAAGGGAGGGCAACCAGAGATATGCTTCAAAAAATACGTACCTCATCTGGAACAAACGATGAATGCATGCTTAAGTTTGCCCTTCTGAGTAAATGGACAGCCATAGCTGCGGCAGATTTCATCTGAAATAAGTCAAACTAATGTCAAGGTAGCAGAATAATAATTTACTTCAGTGGAAATTTCAAGAGTGCTGTTGTGGAATAAAGTGCCTGCCCCCCCTCCTTTTTTGGGGGGGCTGAATATGAAGGAAATACCTTATGTAGATTCAATAACTCCCTGAAGCGCAATCAGTTTATCACAGTGTTGAGAGGCAAGTTCTTGGCGTAGAGGAAGAAGTGTCCTCAGACCAGCAGGTCAGCCAAGGCCAGCAGCAGGCCTCATTGTTCATACCAGCACTACAGCTGCACCCCGAGAAAGGCTCAGCAAAAAACCTTGACGAAAATGCGTTCTTGGACATCATGTCAGGACTCAACGCTGCTGGTGTGAAAAAAAGCTGGATAAAAAAATAGCATGAGAACTTCACAGAAAACGCACAGGAATTTCCTTTATGCAAATTCTCAACGGGTAACAGAACTGAATTGGCAACACTAGTTTTCTAAAACTCCCCCTTACCTGCGGTATCTGTTCCTTTCCTCAGTATATTATCCCTTTTTTCCAGTCATTCACTCTTTCCCCCCTCCCTATTTTTTCTTCTGCTTCCTCAGTCTTTTCTGTTGTTTTCGTAGGATGCTATATTTTATATTTTTTTAATTTAGCAGCTGCAATAATCCTGAATTTTGCTGTTGAGCATTTCCCCTGCAGCAGGTCTGGTGGTAGATGCTCCGAGCAGTAACCAACATGTCCCTCTGGATCTCTCACCAGACAAGGCAAACCAAGAGCCTGTTTTGCTGGCAAAAGCAAGAAGGAAAATGAGTTGAAGCATATGGCCCCTGTAATCTGTGAATAAATGGAGAGCAGAACATAAAATAGAACATAAAAACATTCACTGAATATGGCTGAGATTAGGAAAATTCTATCTGTGAAAAAGAAAACTGGGTGCATTGACAAAAGCAGGTGATGGAAAAAGAAAACCACCTTTTTGAGGAAATTCATCAAGGAGGTCTTGGACAGATCTATTTCAGAACCACAAAATGTGCATATTGTGACAACTGGCATTCAGTCCTTCTGATTAAGCTTTCCTACAAAAATAAGAAGGAAGAAAAATTCTGTAGGAGCATAATTCACATGTTCATTCTGCTGCTCACTGCAAGCAGTCATCTTAGTAAGGTCTGATGTCTTCCAGTCTCCATTCTTTCCTGGAATATATCTGCACGACACATCCTTATGAAAGGTGGTAATTCAGTATGACACTGAAGTTGGACAGAACAAAAAAAGTCTGGAAAACAAACTAAGGATTGAAATCCTACAAATAAGCAGTTTGGAAGTTTGAACAGACCTTCTCCAAAAAAAAAAAAATTGTTCCGTGTCATAATTGTTCTTTTATTTTTTGTTAAGAACACTTGTCTGTACAGCCTCTGTTTGCTAAATTTAACTATATCTAATTATGACTGTTCACTGGCAAAATTGTGTGACTTAGATAGCACTATTTCACATTCGTTGCAGCAACAATGAAGATTTATAAATCTCACTGATAATAACTTTTGTTGTGGTAGTCTATAAAAAAACAAAACAAAACTGAGTTCTGAAAATGAGTTTATACTAGCAATCCTGCAGAGAGCAATTTAGTGGCCAGTTAGCCTCATTCCTCCTTTCCACTTGGGTCTTTTCCTATGCTGGCTTTACTTTGTGAATTGTTCCTCTGACAGGACAGCAGCTCGGAGCTGCTGCTCAGCACAGCATCTGACATTAGTAACAGAAAAGGTGGTGGTCAGCATCGGTGCTTTCACCATCCTGCCACAAAAATAACCTCTACAGGACAAACGTCAGCAGCTGCTTGGAGCTCTGTCTACACTCACACCGGGTCTCAGCCACTAGTGATGTTGAAGCACCATGACCAAAAGGCAAATATTTTGAGAAAAATATTGCTGTGTACACCTCTTGTAACATACCTGTAATTCTCTGTATTCTGTCACTATATATGAATCAATAGTTGTTCATATTGGTCTCTACCTGTCTCTGTAGCGTTTTGCTTAAGAGCACTTACCAGATGAAAGTTTTGGAGTACTCAAGACAAATAAATAATAATAATTTTATTTTAGAATTTTTATCTTATAACTCAGTCATATTTTAATACCTAATGGGAAAAATCAGCCTATAGTTTACATAAAAAGACAAAAGAAGAAAATATTCCAGACTTTTCAGTATTTAGAAATGAAGTAGATACGTCTAATAGTATTAAAACGATTTCTCCTTTTTAAAATAGGAGAAGTTGCTCAGATTCTTTGGTGATTCTTCATTAGTACATAGGTAAGTAAAGATCAATCATGCTCTTCAGAAGCAGAAACCCTTACTACTTCTCATTGTAATAGAAAATTAACTCTTTTCCTTCCACTCTCATTAGTGGATATTTCCTAAGGCGCTTTTATTTATTCCTCTGGAAACAATCTCAGCACACAAGAACAACCTCAGTAGCAAGAGACAAGCGTCCTCCCGGAAAAATTATGTCCCCAAGCACGTGAAGCTCCTTTTCAGAAGCCAGATTCCAGAACTGAGGGATAACAGAGATGTGGCATTAAGGTACCCTACTATTTCAAAGACAATCTCCGAGTGCTAGCACACAGTTGAAATTACGTATTTCAAATCCCTCTTGGTACTTTATTGTCTAGAAATCAAAGATGTCATTTAGGTAAAAGAAGACAAAACCAACAAACAGAAAACAAAAAAAAACAGTAAAGAAACAAAATTACTAGTATTTTGATTTCCTTGGAAATCAAAAAAAGCTGAAAAAAACACAAGCCAAACCAAAAAACAGTAAGGAAACAAAATTACTAGCATTTTGATTTCTCTAGAAATCAAGAAAAGCTGAAAATAAACCTTAAGGAGAGACCTTATTTAACCTTAAAAAAATAGTAATTAATTTGATTCATCAATTCAAATGTCTATTCCGCACCCCCCCTCCCCCCTTAACTGAAAGGCTGCTAAAATTAACTCTTTCTGAGAAAAGCCGCTTTTTGCACCTCTGGGTGCCCAGAATACAGGTGGAGAACACAGGGCTTAAAAACCCAGCAGCCGCCGGGAAACCCACCCGACACCCCGCGGCGCGGCACAGGCACAGCCGAGGTGCCCCCTAACCCGATCCACCGCCGCTCCCTCTCCCCCCGCAGCACCGTCCCCGCTTTAACCCCCGCGGGCGGGTCCCCGGGGTGCGGCGCCCGACGATGGCGGTGGGCGGGGCCGCTCCTTCGTCCCGCCCACTGCTGGTGACGCACCGCCCCCTGCCAGCCTATAGGCGGTGGCGGGAGCGGCGCTGTCGCTGTACGCGGCGGTGGCGGCGGCGGCGGTGAGTGCGACGACGGGGGGCGGCTCGGGGGGCACCGGGGAGGCCGCGGCGGGGCTGCCGGCGCAGCGGCGGGGTCTCCCGGAGCGGGACTCCCCGGGCTGTGCGCGTCTGTGTGCAGCCGCGAACGCCGGCGCGGCTGGGTGAGCGTGGGACCGTTCGTCCTCCGGGTGACGGTGAGGCGCTGCCCGAGCTCTTTAAAATAACCCTGGGTTTGCCGAGGGCTTGGAAAGCCCAGGTGCAAGCAGCCAGCCCTGTTTCAGAGCTGCCGGCTGTGATAGGGCTTGGCTCCTCCGTGTCTTTTAATACAGGTTTATTCCGCTGATCTTTGGTGGGGGGCTCCGCAGTGATTGACAGCCGTGTAAATCACTATTCCGAGTAATGATTAACGCCAGGCAGTAAGAAACTTCCGTTGAGATAATAGTTAATCCTGTTTTGAACTAAGGCTTTTTGTTTTGCTGAAGCAAGTCCATCACCTTTGGCCACCATGACCTTTTTGGGGATGTGCAAAAGCTTTGCGTGTATATACATTATAGTATTACCCATATATATTATATAATCATACATATTATGGTGTATAATAATATATAAATACATAATGCATGTAATGTATACAGTGGCATAATTTTATATTAAATACATCCTATTTGTTGTACCTTTTTTTAAGTCAAGCGAGTGCCTTATTATTATTCCTAAATGATATGTGTCATTTAAATTAAGCAGCCTGAGCATTTTTTGGTACATGTGAAGAAAGCCTATGAAAACACAGTATGCAGTTAAAACTAACTGTTTTATAAACCATAGGAAGTTCCAGTGATTGAGTTGCTGGGTTCGCCATGGGCCGTGTGCTGGAATTAGGCAGGGAGGGACACAGGCAGCTGCCTGCGCCCTTCCTCGAAATACCCGTGTTTGCCTGTTGTCTCACACCCACTGACTGGTATTGCCCCATAGAGACACGCGGTCATCATCGGATCAGCGTGACGGGCTGGGTGTTTTCACAGCCCCTTTGGGGATGTGGCAATTTTCGGTAAATATTGCCCAATTCTGCTAGCAGTGGTGAAAAGGTAAAGGCAGAGGGAGGTGTGGAGCCAGGCCCCCGAGGACCGGGGTCTGGCACACTGGGGTGTGTTTGAAGCTCCCACTGGGCACACGTCCACCCCTTGTCCAAGGAAAAGAGCAGCCTCCGTTTTCATTTTCCACTCTGCTTCTTGTGTTGACAGAAAATCGCTCAAGCAAAGAGGACAGTTGTGCTAGGGAAAACTGAAACTAAAAGTAATGCAAGGCAGAGCTTTCCCGGATGACACAAAACTGGACTTCCTTTAGAAAAAATGGAAATACCGGCATTGCATAGAAGAGGAAAAATTTTTTTATGCCTTCGTCAGCCTGTGTTATTATGTAATGTTTCTAATGATTGACTTGAAACCCAGAAGTCTCTTTTTCGTCATGTATATTTTATATTGATCTGAGAAGATTTATTTTTAAAGAAGTTCAGTTTAGAGAACTTGCGTTGGTGCACCATGCATGCATTTATATAATTTTAAGGGCTTATAATACATGTGAGCTTTATTATAATTTATTATTATTTTAAATTTTGTTTGCAAAATAACTAAATTTAAGTACTTTTTTTTTTAAAAAGGGAGAAAAATATTCTGAAAATATTACTACTAACAATGTAATTTCTCCAATGCTATAGTGTAATTAGAAGACAGTAGCACCTAGAAGCTTTGTCCAGTTACTTGTACCTCATGGTAGGAGCTGTGCAAAGCCAGGCAAAAAGGTGGTCCTTGATCCCAGAGAACTCATGAAATAGAANAAAACCCAGCAGCCGCCGGGAAACCCACCCGACACCCCGCGGCGCGGCACAGGCACAGCCGAGGTGCCCCCCGCCCCGATCCACCGCCGCTCCCTCTCCCCCCGCAGCACCGTCCCCGCTTTAACCCCCGCGGGCGGGTCCCCGGGGTGCGGCGCCCGACGATGGCGGTGGGCGGGGCCGCTCCTTCGTCCCGCCCACTGCTGGTGACGCACCGCCCCCTGCCAGCCTATAGGCGGTGGCGGGAGCGGCGCTGTCGCTGTACGCGGCGGTGGCGGCGGCGGCGGTGAGTGCGACGACGGGGGGCGGCTCGGGGGGCACCGGGGAGGCCGCGGCGGGGCTGCCGGCGCAGCGGCGGGGTCTCCCGGAGCGGGACTCCCCGGGCTGTGCGCGTCTGTGTGCAGCCGCGAACGCCGGCGCGGCTGGGTGAGCGTGGGACCGTTCGTCCTCCGGGTGACGGTGAGGCGCTGCCCGAGCTCTTTAAAATAACCCTGGGTTTGCCGAGGGCTTGGAAAGCCCAGGTGCAAGCAGCCAGCCCTGTTTCAGAGCTGCCGGCTGTGATAGGGCTTGGCTCCTCCGTGTCTTTTAATACAGGTTTATTCCGCTGATCTTTGGTGGGGGGCTCCGCAGTGATTGACAGCCGTGTAAATCACTATTCCGAGTAATGATTAACGCCAGGCAGTAAGAAACTTCCGTTGAGATAATAGTTAATCCTGTTTTGAACTAAGGCTTTTTGTTTTGCTGAAGCAAGTCCATCACCTTTGGCCACCATGACCTTTTTGGGGATGTGCAAAAGCTTTGCGTGTATATACATTATAGTATTACCCATATATATTATATAATCATACATATTATGGTGTATAATAATATATAAATACATAATGCATGTAATGTATACAGTGGCATAATTTTATATTAAATACATCCTATTTGTTGTACCTTTTTTTTAGTCAAGAGATTGCCTTATTATTATTCCTAAATGATATGTGTCATTTAAATTAAGCAGCCTGAGCATTTTTTGGTACATGTGAAGAAAGCCTATGAAAACACAGTATGCAGTTAAAACTAACTGTTTTATAAACCATAGGAAGTTCCAGTGATTGAGTTGCTGGGTTCGCCATGGGCCGTGTGCTGGAATTAGGCAGGGAGGGACACAGGCAGCTGCCTGCGCCCTTCCTCGAAATACCCGTGTTTGCCTGTTGTCTCACACCCGCTGACTGGTATTGCCCCATAGAGACACGCGGTCATCATCGGATCAGCGTGACGGGCTGGGTGTTTTCACAGCCCCTTTGGGGATGTGGCAATTTTCGGTAAATATTGCCCAATTCTGCTAGCAGTGGTGAAAAGGTAAAGGCAGAGGGAGGTGTGGGGCCAGGCCCCCGAGGATCGGGGTCTGGCACACTGGGGTGTGTTTGAAGCTCCCGCTGGGCACACGTCCACCCCTTGTCCAAGGAAAAGAGCAGCCTCCGTTTTCATTTTCCACTCTGCTTCTTGTGTTGACAGAAAATCGCTCAAGCAAAGAGGACAGTTGTGCTAGGGAAAACTGAAACTAAAAGTAATGCAAGGCAGAGCTTTCCCGGATGACACAAAACTGGACTTCCTTTAGAAAAAATGGAAATACCGGCATTGCATAGAAGAGGAAAAAATTTTTTATGCCTTCGTCAGCCTGTGTTATTATGTAATGTTTCTAATGATTGACTTGAAACCCAGAAGTCTCTTTTTCGTCATGTGTATTTTATATTGATCTGAGAAGATTTATTTTTAAAGAAGTTCAGTTTAGAGAACTTGCGTTGGTGCACCATGCATGCATTTATATAATTTTAAGGGCTTATAATACATGTGAGCTTTATTATAATTTATTATTATTTTAAATTTTGTTTGCAAAATAACTAAATTTAAGTACTTTTTTTTTTTAAAAAAGGGAGAAAAATATTCTGAAAATATTACTACTAACAATGTAATTTCTCCAATGCTATAGTGTAATTAGAAGACAGTAGCACCTAGAAGCCTCGTCCGGTTACTTGTACCTCATGGTAGGAGCTGTGCAAAGCCAGGCAAAAAGGTGGTCCTTGATCCCAGAGAACTCATGAAATAGAAACCGAGATGCTATTTGTGAATATAGAAATATTTGTTTATTAAAGTACCTTCAAATGTTCATATAAATAGAAAAATCCATTATAAATTACATTGGTGTAATGGTTCCTATTTTGGTCATGTCTCTGTAGTTTAACTGCAGTTAACTGTTATCAGGTGAGCTACTGGAAATAAGGATTTGTGCTTCTGTACCATTGCAAAACAGTAGTTGCCAGCTCGCAGATACTAATTCCTAAAAATAGCTGGATTTGGATAGAATCTGCTGCAATAGGTTTTGTGTTTAAATAAGACAGTAGTTTATTTGAACAATGTGATTTTTTTTTTTAAAATTATTATCATTTTTTCTTTAAAGATATGTTTATGGTACAATCAGTCAGGGTTGTCTGTGGTACCATCAGTCGGGGACAGCCCAGCAGAAAGCTGAAGCACTGTCACTTCACCGCAATACTGCGGTTCATGAAATATTGCCTAGATCCTATCTCAGCAGGCTTTCTGTTTTTCCCTTGTTCCCTGCTTTGCAGGCAGAGCTGGGTAAACATTGCTGTTACTCTTTGAGGCCTCTTGCTTTGATCTTTTAATGCACTTAGAAGTTGTTTTCAGCTATGATTTTCCACGTTAACTCCTGAAGAACAGCTGTTCTCCAGGTAGCCAGCCCTGGTGTACCTGCTGAAGCTGCCTCCGCACTTGCTGCTTGCTCAGATGTGAGTGGTTCTCCGACTGTCCTGGCGTTTTCCTCCCCAAGCACAATGCCGTAGGGAGCAAAAACCACCGGGGATTTGGGTCAAACTCAGTAAATCTTCAGGCATAAGAGGTGGTGGAGCATTAAATCAAGCCAACAATTAGTAAACATGTGATATGACTTCTCCTGATGAACTGTCACCATCTAGCCAGGACTGATGATGTGACTGATGCAAGGTAGTAGCAATGAAGAGTAGTGGGTAAAGGCTACATTCTCAGATTTTTTTTTTGTATTTTCTTTTTTTTTTAAACAGAGTTGATGTTACTGTGCATTAATCTCTTACAGAATATCTTTTTCCACTCAGAAGGGGTCATGGCAGTTATCATTTTGAAGTTTCCCGTATCCTGTTCCTAGTTAAACAGCCCTAGAGCACCTCTCCTTGCTGCATCCCTCCCTTCTTCCCCTGGCTGCCTATTGTCCTTGCCCTACTGCCTTTGGCAGTTAAAAGGATGCTGGAGGCATCCCTTGCCTCCTGGAAGTAGGTAGATAGGATAGGTGACAAATCTGGTGTATCACATCTCTGCTATGTAACTCATGGATCTTATTTCCGTGCATGGGGTATGTAGCATGAATACGCTTTTTGCTTTTGTAAGCAGAGAACTGTAATGTAAGAAATCTGGTTAACTTAGGATATTGTGACTTTTAAAGTGTTTTCCTTATTGATAAACATTTTACATCTTTTATCTCAAAAAAACCCCACAACCCTCAGCAATTTTTTTTTGTTCTTCTGATACTAAAAATACTAAGAGGGAAGCACAAGCTGTGTGTCCTATAGGAATTTCTTGACTTCTTGGCAGGGTAACTTTTGGGTTAGAGAAGCAAATCATGCTATAGTTGCTTGTTGACTACAGGGAACTACATACACAAGTATGGTGCGTAGTATTTGGCTCTGGATCTTTGTATTTGTAGCATTCCTTGCCAAATCTCTACACGCTACTTAAGAATAGAAATGCCTTTCATAAGCAGTCTTCTTCCCTAGTCTGGAGGATACAAACAAAACCCCAAAAAGGAATCCTTGATTAGTTCATATGGTTATGAAACGTTCATGTTTTGGACTTACATAGATGTTGAAGAACAAGGAAGCAAAAATATAAAGCTTATCATGTCAGTTCAGTGGTGGCTGGAGGAGGGGTCACTGCTCGCAGAAAGCAGCCTGCCATTGTGATTTCCTTGTTGGCAGAAGGTCTAACTCAATCACACGCTTGGTCAACAGCTCTCTGTTCTCTTAAAATCAAGCGTCAGTGGGAGGGGAAGAACAAGTAGAGAGACTGCAAAGACAGCTTGGAGCTGGAACCCCTGGCAATAGCTCTAGCACAGACCGGCCCCTGTGGTGGGAGATGCTGGGGAAGGAGCAGGGTCTCCTGAGCAGTCTGTACGCACTGCATGTACCACCCGAGTGCTGCCTGTGCAGTGTCCATCAGCTTGGCCATGAGTTGGTGGTGATGATGTGGGTGAGTGGTGGCTTTCGAGGGGGCTGTCTAAGGGGATCCAAGACATCCGGATGGGTCTGGCGTCCTGACACATGAGCTACAGCTGATCCACCCTCCTCTTGGGCAGCAGCTGAAGAGTAAGCAGGACACCTTGTGAGCATCCACGAAGATGCTGAATGTTTATGTTTATCTGTCTGAATCCTACTCGTCCAGATTTCTGCAGGGCAAAGGGATCAGTGGGAGACTTAATTCAAGAAAATAGTTTCAAATGGTCCTGCATTTCGCATCATGTTCCTCCAGTGATCCTCTTTCAACTTGGAGAACTTCAAAATAGTATTTATCTTCTTGAGGTCTAATTAGTGATATGTCTTCACAGAATCCTTAAATGCCGTCAGGGCTTCTGATCCCAGAAACCAGTTGTCCTTTGGACAGTCCTTTTGGACTTTGCTGGGCATTATACATATATACACACACACATATACTCGTTTCCCCGCTCTACTCACTCCTTCAGTACTTAGGAGGTGGCCACATGAATAACATACATGCTACACCCTTGCTCGTTTCCTTCTGTTCTGCGAGAGGGCTATCATTAAACAGGCTGTGCCCTGAGATCTGTGCTGTGCAGGTATTGCTCAAGGTGTTTGCACACCGGTGTTGTACATTGTCTCGCTGGCATCTCAGCCTGAGTTATTTCAAAATATCTCCCGGTATGGCAGATGAATTTATCAATAGATGTAAACCTCTCAAAAATCTTTGACTCAGCATGAGCCTGTGGGCCTGGCCCAAAAGGAAGGACTTGATGGGTTTGCAAGGAGTTTCTCTTTGCTCCAGCGTCTTCATGTGATTGTTGTTATGGATTGCCACAGCATTGTTTAGCAGGGTGTATACTGATGAGTTTCATTTGTTTGAGAACTAATTAACCAGCAATGCTTTTCTTATGGAGGATCTTCTCTCCAGTAACTCTTGTGTGTAAAGGAAACACCATTTACTTTCCATGCTGGCTTCTTGTGGTATGCAGACATTCCTGTTTCTTGGCACTTAAAGGACTTGTGGCTTAAGAAAACTACTTCTTCCTCTCCCTTTCTTCTCTACCGGAGTTGTCTAGGAGGATATGCTCACTCATAGCTATCCTGTGCCTCAAAGCAAGATGGATATCCTGCTCCTGTAACAAAAAATCTGTTACTAGGGAGCTGACAGTGAGTAATACACCGTGACCTCTGAGTGTGTGCTTCCAACACATCCTTCAAGTTCAAGTTCCTGCCCCTCCTTTCCCTCAGGGAAGCCCTAACTGCTCACCTACCTTGCCCCACGTGTACAACAGCAGTCACCGGGTTAAAACTTTGTGCCTTCTAACAGTCTCCTCTTTTTAATTGCATAGTAGTGATGTGTGGTTTTAAATTAGTCAAAACTTGGGTACCTGTTTTAATGAGATCTTTAGCTGTCTTCCCAGAGGGGAAGGCTTTCTTTTCCCAAGAGTGGCGTGCCTCTTCCCAGAAGAAACAAATTTCCACTAATGAGGCTTTAAAAGGTGAGGTGGTAAGTGAAGTGTTTACATAGAGGAGGAAAATAGCTGCAAGTCGTGGGTGCTGGAGAGCATTTTGATAATGCCAGAGCCTATGACATGCCAGGTATTCACATGTGTATATATAGTCACATCGGCGTGTAACGTCATTGCGATCATGCTTGCCTTGAGAACAGCTAAATGTAGTAGCCTTGTCTTCCATGGTGTGCAGGAACACAGCCCAAAAATACCCTCACATGTCTTTGGACACGTGAAATAATGAGGCCAGTTTTTAATGACTGTGACACCGGTTGGTCTGGTCCCCAAGAATTTGTGACTACGTTGCACTTGTTATGTCTGTCTGGTCACGGTGAAGCTTGGCTGTGGTGTGACTACATGGAGTTGAATTAACGGGGTTGTTGGGTAGACAGGAAGGCAAATCACTTGTTCCAGATGAGATAAAGCCCCTTGTCTCCCCCTCTCTGGGTGGATGAGGGTGGGAGTTGCTGTGAAGATGGTGAGGAAAGCAGCCAGATGGCTGGCTTAAACAGTCGTTCTGCATCCCAGACCATGAAATTGGTTTTGGGCAGTAAGATCCAAGTATCAGAGAGAAGATTTATAGCCAAAATGTCCTGTCGAGGATTTTATGAAGAACTCTTTGACACACGTAAATTCTTGTGCAGGAACAAGCCTTCCTGGGCTGCTTCTCATCCACAAGGAAGCTTTCTGACTCTGTTTCACTTGCCATCACAAGTAAATTTGGAAGGAGGATCTGTTTGACCTGCTGGCCAGGAAAAGGACACCCACATGAGGCGTGTAGTCCCAGGCTAAACTTTAGAGTAGGGATGCAAGATTCTCTCCCAGCTGAGGTCTTTTCAGTGAGCTTTGCACAGCTGGATCACAGTGATTTAATGCAACCCCCAGTAAGTAGGTGTTAATAGTTCAGCCTGCAAAGACAGCATCTTGACTTTCTCAGGAAAACTACCCTTTGGTACATGCACTGAACTTGTAACTAATGCAAGACAATGGTAAAGAGTATTTGGAATGCTGTCGGCTGTCTTTAAGAAAACATAAAGGTGTTCTTCAGGCTTCAGTCAACAGATGGATTTCACCTTCCTTCTTGCTATTCCATATTTGAATTTAAATAAAAGATTCAAAAAATAATTTGCAGTACTATAGCATATGGATATAAGCAATGCTTTTCTTTCAGAAATTATTCTTCCATATTCGCCAGGCTTTTCAGAGCCGCAGATCTTTTGATCAAGGAAAGTTTTCCACCTTAAGTACATTTTATTAGGCTTTGGGATATACAGCCACAGAAATATAATTGAAAAAGAGCTTGCAAATCTGAGAGTTTATTTCTTTGTTTCAAGCATACTTCTATCATAAAAGGCACCATCTCTACTTAGAGCACTGTCTTGCATGTGCTTTTAGGCTGTGACACTGATGGCCACTGGAGTGTTTCTGGACACTGCAGAATTATTTTGTGCACCTGAAAATTGCTAGAGCTTCCATCATTTTAACCTCGGGTGTTAATTGACTTGTCCTAGACATCTGAAATGTAAGTCTGTTGGCAATGTGGAAAATTATTTGGTTGGGTCTATATGGTTACCCATTCACTGGATTTCCAGCAAAGCCTAATTCTAAGGAGTGCTGTCTTTTCCCCATAAGCTCAGCTGAACTAGTTCAAACCTCAAACAGCCTTATTCTCTCTTTAACAGAGATGAAATTCTGGTTTTCAGCAGACAGTTAATAGTTAGCTTCTACAGTTACAAAAGTTGTGTTTTTAGGCTAGATGACAATCATTCTCCTTCCTGTTCTCCTGCTAGATCAATAAAACAGACCCTGTCAAGGACAGCACTGTCCTTTGAGAGCTCTTTCCAAGTGAAGCGCTTGTCTGTGCTGCAGGATTTGAAACTCGCCTATAAAGCGTAACGTATCATCAGCAATGGTTATTTCCATCTACGTTGGCCGTAGTGACCCAACTGCATCAGTTCTGCAGAAGAGCTACCAGCAGTGGCCAGGTATGCTGGATACCCACAGCAAGGCTTTCCTCTTTGGGTTTCCAGCCGCAGAGGATGTGTGATAACTGGCACCTTCTGCTCCTGCCTCATCTGCGCCATTTCTTTCCTCGAGTTGCCTTGATTGCTGTTTTGTTCCGAGATGCGTGTGTAGCCCTGGACTGAAAAGCCATCGTCCCCACAGCATCGTTGTGTTTCTGCAGAACGGTAAGGCTGGAAAGGATCTCCTGGTTATTGTCAGGTCCCAGCAGCCCCATGATAGATGTCTGTTATAGATTTGCCTGTAGGACCACAAAGTAGGATTTCAAATATGTCCATACGTAATGCGTAGGTTTCAGCTGGTTTAGCCAGAGGTGTGATTATATAAATTGACACTTGGTCCTTTTTAAGACTACTTCTTTTTTTCCTGAAGTAAATATATTTAAGTGAACCTAGAATAAGCCTTGTTTAAACAACACAAACTTAAACCAGTTTAATCTCAGTCTGTTGTTTTCCCATAGATTTGTCATACAGTCTAAACTGTCTGGGTTTAAAATGAACTTTAATCTGTGCATTCTTCTCATTTAGGCAGCGCCTGCTCAGTGAGTCTTTCTCTTGCTGAAGGCAGAAAAAGTCCTTCAGACCACTTAGTGGCATACTTGAATTTGTTGTTGGAAAAATACCACGTGGATTTGGGCACTGAAAGCAAGCCATGGGTCATATTTGTCCTGCAGGAATGAACTTTTCAACCTTTGCTCCTCTTGGTGCTTGACCTTGAGCCAGTGTTAGGTCCAGGCTGGCCAGCAACTCTTTTGACTTGGCTGTGATGGCAGAGCCATCAAACCCAAGTGCTGTTTTTCTTCTTTTCCTCCTGTTTTTATGTGTTTGTCATGTCTCCTGCTGTTCTCTCACAACTTCTGAAAGGAGTTTTCCATACCAGAAGTCTGCCTCCCATGCTGTGAATTGGCCAAGGGCTGATGCCAGTCTTATGAAGTCCTGATGCAACAGCAGGGTCCGTAATTGGGGTGAATGTACCCAAAATCACATTTTAGCATTTAGTGGGCTGAAAAGAAATGAGAAGTGAAAAATCCAGTGGATATGGATAAATCACTGATTTTTTTCAGTCTGATTTTCTTATTGGTTAGTCTCATTAAAAGTTCTTCCTGCCAGATGCTGTTTGCCCCTCAGAGTTGTCTCCTTTAGTAATGAGTAACACTATTTAGAAGCTCTTTACTTCCAAAATGTTGTTTTCACACCACTGGTACAGGCTAGCTGAGAAGGAGAACAAAGCCTGTCAAAAAACACAAGCTGCTCAGTTGAACTCACTGTTAATACATTCTTAAATTGTTAATTTAACTGCTGATAAATCCCCCTCATAAACTAGTACAATATATGAATGCAGCTACACAGATGTAACACCAGTAAGGTTTAGCAGTAATGATGGGCCATCTCATTAATTCTTCAAGGGAAGAAAGCCCAAAGAGTTAAATGCTATTGTGTGAGAGACAGGATGGTTGATCCAGCTGGACCGTTATAATCATCCCACATGGCCTTGGTCAACTAAGAAAACCCAAAAGACACAACAATTTGACTGGATTTGGTCAAAATGCTTGTTGAGCATGCTGTATTGACTACAAGATTTCGTATGTTTGCCACTGTTTTGAGCTGCAGTTATAGAGAATGCTTGACTGCTTGGCATTGATCTATCTCAGGACATTATTACTTAACTGTTCATTTAATTTTTGACTGTATCTGAGCTCGGTCTTTCCCAGGCACCTCCCCAGACGCATGTCATGAGACTGATGCTGCTAACTCTGTGGTTATGGCCAAGACTATCGCTTTTGCTTAACTTTCCTCTCTGGGGACAAGGCCAAGCACTAGCACTTCCTAGACAGGACCAGGTGGTGCGTAACAAAAATAGCTGTTTTGGTAGAGTAAGGAAATCCGCAGCAGGAAGAAAGCCAAGCTAAAACAGAAGTGCTATGTAACAGCAATTCAAACAGCAGAGAAAAAAATCATATCATAAATCAAAAACATTTGAAATGAGCAAAAAAAAGTGAGAAATTTCTGGCACATGAGATTCAAAATGTTCCAGGGAGTGAGTCAGAAAGGAAAGGGTCAGGTGATGTCAACGTTTGCATTTGAGAGACTGAGAAAGAAATGTTGCAGTAAGCCTTCATGGCTCTTCCTGACTTGCTTTGCTTACTCAGCCGGAAAGATACAGCTGCCATCAGCCCTTCTTTCGCCATGATGAATAAAAATTAGTTATTACAGAGGGATACCTTGCAGAAGGTAATCTTTTTGGGCAGCTTAATTTGTTTTAATGCAATGAAATATTTAATTCCTATAAGAAACACGAAGTTTTGGAAGAAAGAAAAACTTGTGTTCTCTAAAGATGAGCCCTTTGTCAGAAGCAGCATTTGAGATTTTTCTTAGGATTTTAATTGGTGTTCTGAAATACTGATACTTCAGTGTCTATTTACAAATCCCTTCTTTGTAATCCAGCCTGTAAAAGCAACAGCTAATGTGCTGTTTGTAACTGGCGTCATATAAAAGTATCTAGGCGTGGCTTATCTGTCGATGATTTTTATGTTGCTGGTTCTTGGTATATTTAATCAGATGTGCTGTGCACACACAAACTGTCTGCGTGTACATCTTCACTGGTCACTTCTGTAAATAAACAGAACTTTGACTTGGAAAAGTACTTTTTCAAAATGAAAGGCACTTGGGTGCTACGTCAGCCTGGAAATTACTTGCTTCTTTCCCTTTGTTTTCAATGGGAAATACCTTGTTTAAGTATTGGCGAGAAGTCTAGTGGCTGTCCAGTATTTTCCATGTTGAGGACAGCTGTAGTCGAAAGATGATTGAACTTGCCAGATTGCCAGTGTTGCTGCTGCTTCTGAAATCAGTTTCTCCAAGCTCAGGGGATCTCAAAAGTTCTCTAGAGCAAGCACGTTTACTGGGACTTCACCTTGGAGGTCATCAGTGCTCCAGTTCAAAGACTGCCTCGTCTCTTTGTTGACCCTCTGAAAATGCCCTAGCAACAAAACCTGCAATTATTTATGCTACAAAGTCATTTAGTGTAGTTTAAGGTACTTATTCAGCACTGTAATGTTTGGAAAGAGCGGAGGTAGGCTCGCATGGCAGGAGAACGTGGGAGCTGCAGCAGAGTTCTGAGTGGTCCCCACATTGTCTGCAGAAGCTGTGGCAAGCACCAGCCTGGGTGATAACTAATTACCATGACAAAGACTGGAACATGCTGTTCTTTCAGTGTCTTGATTCACAATTACCTTTCTGTGGTCTTTTAAGAACTGGTTAATCTGCCAGCATTAGCCTTACCAGTATTTTCTAATGGGAGAAAAGTAATAGTTGCTCTAGGATCAGCAACCTGCTGAAACTCCAGAATATACATGAAGTCCTTTGAGCATAAATCTGCAATTTGAGACTGCAAAAAGGAGGGGGGAAAAAAAAAAAGTGGAGAAACATCTGATGCTCTCTCTTACTGTGAACAGATTTCTTCGTATTCTTCCTTGTTTATCTTTAGGCTTTTAGAGGTTTCAGAGGGCCTTAGCATGTGAGTCATGCTGCTGTCCAGCAATACAACATTAATGTGAGATAATTCAAATTGTAGTATCGTACTATTGTAACTGGAAATCTGTCACCCACACCTGATACTGTAATCCACTTAATGTATTTATTTTGGAGGGGAGAGAGAAATTAATATGTTTAATTAACTCTCTGATTCTCAAGTTCCTTTGAAATGAATGAAAATTTGATAGGTGTTTGATTTTTTTTTTTTTTTAATATATATAATTTTTTTAAATGGACTGAATTCATTCTCTTGATAAAACAGGTCTTAATAGCTGGGCAGATTGCAGCACAAGGAAGTGTCTGATTGGGAGAAAAATGAAAACACAGTGTGTAAAGAGGAGCTGTCTTATACCCAGTGGGCATAAACAAGCATTTAGTAACCAAATGGAGTGCAATCCTGTAGGAGAAGAGAAGTTAACTCAGCATCTTGGCAGTAGTGTCTGGAAGTCAGAATTTCAAGTGCAGCTGCAAAGGCTTGATTTTTTTTCTGCAGTGCGTTTCTAGATAGTGTTGTGGTTGGAGGGATGGTGTGTGAATTCTGTCGCTGGCTTGGAAAGCTCTTGTTCTTTTAAAAGCGATTTAGACAGCGTGCTTGTTTCCTGCTTGGCAACGAGGTGATTCTGCTGCTACTGTGATACAACACTGATTAGAAGGAAGGAGGGAAGGATGGAAGCTCTGAGACCTGCACAGTCCAGTTTCAGTCCTCGCCGTCCCGCTCACGGACAGTGAGGGGCAGAAGGGAACTGAGGACTCTGGTGAGCACAGTTGGGTTGACCCCAGGTATGACACTGGACTGAGTGAAGTGGAAGGCATCTGTGTATAGTGAGGCTGAGTCACTCTGAATTGACTGGAGGTCCCTGCTTGGGGAACAGCATTTGAATAAGATTTTTCCTATCAACAAGAGCAGCAGTTCTGTGGTGGCCGTGTACCCTGTTCCTGTGCATGCCAGGCTATGTTATGATGTTGTCAGCTTGTCATCACAGAATGGTACATTTAATATGTATAAATGTATGCTACCTATACGTAGTTTTCACATTATTGTCTTCAAAATGGGGAAATAAGCACTCAATTTCCCCTGTTCCTTATACTCTGAGGTTCTGGTGTGAGTCACTAAGTCACTGCCAGACTAGATGGACCTTTCCATTGATACATATAGTATGTCGGTCTTATGATTTCAGGCAGTTTTGTTCCATAAACAAGTTAACGTTGCTTTCTTCTACTTATCCTTTCATTTGAAACCTATAATAATATTTAATCCATACTTCTGAGTAGGTGTGAGTTAGTACTAAGTGGGGATTTAGCTCCTCCGTTTCCTATTCCCTTGCAACAGCAGTGGCACAGGCATCTCTCAGGCCCCTGCTCCATGCAGGAGTTGCAGGAGATGCTCTTTCCCCAGCAGTGACTCTCCTTGCCAGTGACTGAATTAGTCCAGAACCTTCTGCAAATACACTAAATGCTCCCCAAAAGAAATTTGCATTATCCTATCCCAAATCTAAGCACCACTTATATTTTAGCATGGGAGTTTGTTATTGAGTTTATTATAGTATTTTTTTTAACATAATCTTTTACGAAAGCTTTATTCTTTATATCTTTCCACTATTCTTTATATCTTCCCACTGCCACCATCACCTCCTGCATGTGTATTTTCCTTGCAAATCCATATGGTTGCCTTGCATTTCATGAACATAGTGCGGTCGGGTACACACAAGCTGTATTCTGTGGCAGTGAACTCCGTGTATTAATGTAGGTGAAGCTTCTACAGGCTGTAGATTAAAATTCTTATAACGTTTTTATGAGTGTTAAGGTAAGCAAAACATAAAATGCAGGGAAGATCTTTAAGTATTTAGAGATTTAATTGTGATCTGCCTTGGTCATATTGAATCACTGACTGGAAGTTTCATTTGATACTGATGATGGGAACAACCTTGAATGTGCAGCCGACAACTTTGCTTGTGACCGGATAGGACTTTCAAACATCACCAAGGTATGAAAATAAACCACTCTTCCCCATTAAAGCTTGAAGGTGGTCGTTTAGTTATATGTTTAGAAATAACCCAAGGTGGGTGGATGGATAATTCTTGAGCTGAAGGTCAACATTGAATGCTTGAGGCAAAACACGGTCCACATGGAATCAGTGGACCACTGCCCAGCAGTAAGAGAAACCGTAAAATTCCAGTGAAACTAAACACAGCTACAAATGAGGCAGCTGGGAAGGCTCACTTTTGTGTTTGTGTGGTTCTTATAGCAAGTTGTCATCGGTTTTGTCTGTGGTACTGCCTGGGTTTTCTTCTTTCGGTTTGGGAGTGTAGGGAGAAGTTGCTTCCTCCTTTAGGAGCAATCCATTTACATGACAAAAGGGTATTCCTTAGTAGTACTAAATAATCTGTTTTAATTTAGAATTTTAAAGATAAAATCTACTCTAAAATATGAAATAAAATTCTTAATAGTATTTATCTATTATCTTTAAGAAGAGCACTGCAGTTTATCTGTTTATCCATAAGAAAAGCATTGCAGTACTTGGGTTTGGTTCCACCCCCTTTTTTTTTTCTTTTTTCTTTTTTCTTGTTGTTTTTTTTTTTTTTTTAACCTACAGGAAATACAGTGAGTCATCCTATGTAATCTTTTTGCTTTTGAGTGGTTGTTGTTGGCAGTTGTGGAGCCGTTCCCTGGTGGTTTCATTGGTTATGCAATTAAGAACTGTCAAAAATATGTACTGCAAGGAGCTGCTGTTATTAAGTATATGAAACTAATAGAAGAAAAAAATAGTCTTCAGACTGATAATAGATCAGAAGTAGAACGAAAGCTTACTAAAAGCAGTGGGTTGGTTTTTTTTTTTTTCCCCAGTCACAGCAGAAAGCGTTTTATCAAAACCACAGATCTACCACTGCCTTTTTTTGATTCTTTTTTTCCCAGCACTGGTTAATTTCTGTCAGTGGAAAATCTTTTATGAGTAAAAAGACCAGCAACCTTCTGTTTGTCTGCTGGGGGCTGTTCCTCTCTGTCACTGCTATTTTGGGTAGGGGTTTTCTACAGATAAAATGGCACCTTCTTAAGCAGCCAGTTGAACTGTTCTGCTTCAGTGACTTCTACATGCATTAAAGAAGTCCTAAAATACACGCCTTGTGACCAGACAGAATACTGCATTCAGTGTGTATGCGAGTGACTGCAGCATGACTGGGGTGATCTTGGACTTGCTGAAATTTCTGTGTAAAAGACAGCTTTGGTGGGCTTGCGTTTCCATTTTTTTCGAATTACTTAATGAAAAAATGGTGCATTTTAAATATCTTAGGGAGGTTTTTGGTCCTGAAATATTTATTTTAGTCATTAAATATTTAAAATTGCGATGGCTTTTTGGAGTTTAAACTGGTCTTTCTAGCCTGCACCACCACATAACTCAGCCATTAGAAAGAAGACGACAAAATGTGTTATTTCAGCCCTGTCATTCGCTAACAGTGTCAGGAATGAGATATATTGTGCTTGTGTAATTTCTTACTTAAAGCAGTTAAGAGTCAGGAGAGAAAGAGGCTGCAGAATCTGACAGTATAAAGGTATATTTAAAAAAAAAAATTATTTAAAAACCAAAACCACATTCAACCTGAGCAGAAATGGAAAAAAGCCCCCAAAATATATAGGTTTACAACTGCACCCAACAAGGGGAGGTAGCAGGCAGAAACAGCCCTTCCTCTTCTAACAGCCCGAGCCCTACACAGTATTTTCCGTGGTGTGGGCTTGTGCTCTCCTGAGAAGTAAAAGCCATTTATCTTCACTAAAAGGAAATCTAATATACCCCTGTATTAACAGCAGTTATAACTAATGAGCTAAATTCTTGCCCCCCTCCTCTTCCCTCTTGCAGAGCTGCTTGGCACTGCTGAGCCTGTTGCAGTAAGAAGTGACCGAGTGCTCTTCTATACCTTCAGCCTGGAGCATATATGCCAGTTAGGCATAAATACATTGAGTAAAAAGAAGAAAGTGTGTTTCAGTATTCCTCTGTGCTTTTATCAGCACCATGCTAGCTACAGAAGTGGAATGGTGGCCTTATCTTTACGGAGGTGGAAACCATACAGGTGGCACTGTTGAGGATAACTGAAGTTCAGTGTATGGACATTTGTATTTGGAGACAAAGTCCTATTTTGATTTAACGGATCCTATAAAAAATTCGATGAAGATGTGTTTATTCCAAAATAGTCTCCTGGTCAAAGAAATATGTGTGCTTATCTTTGTGCTCCATTTTATTAAAATAGGTGGAGTTGTAATTTAAAAGTTAGGTGTGTTTGTAAGAGGCATTGGGCAAGGGTGCGGTGTCCAGCAGTCCTTAGCTGGGATTGACCTAAATACATAGCTGTACAATAACAAGAGCTGCTCCAAGCTCTGTATTGCTAAACCTTAGCAAACCACCTCCAAAATCATAGACGTTCCCTAGTCCCATGTGAGCGTTTTGCAGCCGGCTGACAACAGCTGCCAAGAATTGCCTAAGAAAGCTGCAAATTCGTGTTTTCCAGCGCAAGGTACCTGCCCAGAGGGGTGCACAGGAGGATTTTGCTCAGCTTCTGCTGCTCGAGTGGCATCCATCCTGACCACAGTGCCAGGGTAGGGAGTTGTGCTCCTGGGGTGAAGGAGGGATCCCACTTGGGTCCCCTTGCTTTAAAAAGGGGAGGTTGGGTTTTAACAGCTGAGGAGGCAATAGGATGTTTTTGTAGCTGGGCGCCCATGTAGGTGTTAGCTGGCAGCAGCTGGATGGCATGTGAGAGGGGTAGAGGGGAAAGGCAAACTGCAAGTCCTGTTACCCATGTCCGTTGTTTTTAGGCAAGGTGGTGTGTATGCAGGCTAGCAACTAAATAAAGCCGCCTGGCTCTTCCCGTGCAGGTACCTGTCCTGAGAAAACCCACTGGCTTATGGGACTGCAGAAGCAGTTAAAAATTTGTTTGGATTTCCAGTGAAAGAGAATGTTTAAAACATAGGTTAATTACCTTTTTTTTTTTAATATATTGGGTCAAATTATACGCTTCCCTGTGTGGAAGTTTTAAACCCACAAACACTGTGAAATTTAGCCTGAGTTTTTTGCTAGCCTGCAGGATCCGAACAGTTTGTCTCTCCTCTTATCTCCGTTTCAGAGAAACAGTTGAGAGTGGCTTTGGATTCTGTTGACTCAGAGGCTGTTTTAGCATCTCTGGACCCCAGCTGCAGTGACGCAGAGCGGTGCTCAGGTGCCCGCGAGCCAGGCGTGGGCAGCCCTGCCTGGGCTGTGTTTGTGCGCTGGGGATGCTGGATGTGCAGAGTTTGTGAGGAGGGGGCAAGGATGAGCGCCGGGGTGGCTCTTGGAGCAATGAAGAAAAGCACCAGTTTCCAGAGATGGACGGACATCACTGTACTGTCATGCATGACAAAGAATCCCCATGCTTCATAAACCCATGCTTCTAAAATGGGATTTTATAACTAAATTTTAAAAAATTAATGAATTCTTAAATATAGTTAATGCAAACATATTTTCTGGTATATATGGCACTGAGGCACTGTCTACTTATGTCTAGAAAAGTTAATAATGTTATCCCCAAAGCAGGATTCTTTACTCAGTGTGCAAGCAGCCGAATTTACACACAGAGTTGAGATACTGTTTTATTATGAGATCGCACAATGTCAGGTGCTAGCAGGTAGAACCACAAAACTGGCGTACCTGAAGCGAGCTGTATAACATATTCACACATTTCAACTTTTAGCCACTCCTGACTCTTACTAATAATCTCTAGCATTGCACAGGTCTCTGAGCAATCCGATCTAGTTGAAGGTGTCGCTGCTCATTGCAGGGGTCTTTGACTAGATGAACTTAAAAGGTCCTTTCCAACCCCAACTATTCGATAATTCTATGATATACGTATTTATGACTCTTCGAAGTTCATTGATACAAACTTTGCTCACTTCAGTTTAAAGGTATGGTTTGCTTTTATTCTTCTCTGTGTGCTCAGTGAGTAGTGGGCTTTTCTGAAGGGGGTGTTTTTTGAGTTGGAGGTCATGATCTCCCCCTACCATCGTTACCTTTTCCCCGGTTACCACTGATTTTTGCTGACTTCAGGCTTCTTGGCAATCATCCTGGTTGTTAATTCTTTCTGGGGCAGGATGGGCCTCTCTTATCAGTCTTTTCAGTTCCTCTTGGTGGATTTATTGGTCACTAAAACCTGAGTTTCTTGTTTGTCTTCCTGTTATCTTCTTAAGGGAAGTTACACTTACGGATATATAGTATTTCCACACAATACAGATGCTTGAAGTCTAAACAGTAAGTCAACAGTTTTAAGAATCAAGACATCAATAAAGACCTTCAAATAACTACTCAATACCAATCTGATGTCTTTTTTTTTTTTTTTAGGTTGATTACTACTTTAATACCGAACAGTAAAGATGACGCCAAAACACGAAAAACAAGTGAGTAGTGTCTGAGCTTTAATAAAAAAGGATTCTGGTCTGGTGGTTGTGGATTGAATTTCATTGAGGTTCACGTGGACCAGGAAAGATTGGTTGTATTCTTCATGCTTCTAATTGCCAGGCTACAGAATGTTCTGGAGTGATGCAGTACCAGTTCCTTCTGTTAAAGTTTCATGGAAGAATCAAATATTCACTGCATGAGAGAGAAGGAGAGTAAGTGACTCCGTGCATAAGGGGCTCAGAGACAGGAGAGAAGGACTTGGATTTTAGTCCTCTCTCCATCAGTCTTCAGGTATTTTGTAGGACATGATGGTTGGAGCTGGGTCTGAACTCTGATTATGAGATGTGCGGACCACAAGAATCACACTTGCACATTCTCTTTGCTCAGTCCCGATGAACTTTAAAAGTTTCAACAGCTTATTTTGTCTTGACTGTTAGTCTCTTATCAGCTGGACTACTCAGCATGTGTGACGATGCCAATGCTCCCAACATGAAAAGCTTCATGTTTTTTGTGGTTGATCCTTTTACTAATAGGCAACCTGATGGGAAACTCTGTTTTTCTCGGAAGCTTTGTGGAAAATGATTCTTTGGGGGTCATTGACTAATCAGATGTGTAACAGTGTCTCCATGAGCATGAGGTTATCAGCTGATATGGTCCCGAGCACAGAGTTTTGAATTAAAATGCAGCTGGAATGATTAATCCAAATAATCATCCAATGTGAGATTATTTTTATTCCTCCTCCTTGTGGTAGATTTTTTTCCCCCATATTAAAATTAGATGTTTCTGTGTCAGATTTCCTATTTTCCTAATAGGAAAATGTTAAAAAGAGACTTCTCAGAAACACACAGGTTTTGTGGTCAAATTATATAGGGTAGAACTTCTGTCTTATACTTGTGTCTGAGCAATCCATTGCATTGTGCAGAAATATTTGCCACAGCAGAAAGGATGTGAGAGGGGGGTGGGGGGAAGATAAAGACTACTTGTGTTTGCTTCAGCTGCTTTTATGGTGTTTTCTTCCTTTTGAGGCAAATCCAAATGGGAACATTTCGGTTCTTCGTGCTTGTGTTTACATCACCTCAGTGCTGCCCTTTTTCTCTGCTGTCGTACTCATATTCTTTGTGCAGGACTGTAAACGCATCCAGCCAGAGATGCTGCTCCACTGATTCCTGCTCGTTGAGTATAATAGTTGTGACTGCTTTTTTTAGTAATGACTACTTTTGGGGTGGATTTGAAGTTCTTCATGAGGATGTTTGGGCCAGCGTGGCAGCTGGGATCCACACCGAAAGCACAGCAGTTTGGATAGGAGATGTTTTGCTTATGAATTTAGTAGTTTCCAGGGAGTAGGAATAAATGGACATGCCACTTTTTTTCTGATAGCTTTCTGTGGAGTCTGTATTGTTCCCAGTGCAATAGGCTTCTGTGACCAAGCTTGGACACTTTGAGCTGTCAGCAGCAAGTTCTGGTTTTGAGAGAATTGTTACTTAAGGGTTATAGAACACACGTTCTTGAATGCAGGATAGACGTGCATGTATTGTGCCCCTCAATTAAAACAAACAAAACAAAAAAAAAACCCCAAACAACTAAAAACCAACACAAAACTATAAAACCCACTCAAAACCATGGAAAGTGTCTATAATGTGGCATAACAGCTACATTTGCAATTCTGGAAAAAACAAGCAGAACTGGGCGGGGGGAGGAAGACACCTTGGAAAGGATTACAGCTGATGAAAGTAGAAAGTCCCTGAAGCCTTGGCTCTCTTCAGGCTCTGCTTCCCCAGGTTGCCCGGCTGGACTGCAATGCAGTCTTGTGACAGAAGATGAAGTTAGTTTTTGTGGGGGCTGCGGGAGGAAGGGGCCAACCTCACCTCCCTTAGGTGAGCAGTGCATTTCTTGAAGATAGAAGTGCCTATTGGAAGTATCCTATTTCTATAGCAAGATGGGAAGGGAAGGAGTATATACAGAGGAGAAAGACAATTATTATCCCAAACTGCTGTAATCTGGTGACTCTTTGTGACCGGGGAATGCGGGATGGACCAAGCATGCAACAGCAATCTCCCAGAGGGATATTCTGCCACCTACCACTACTTGGAACCTAATGTAGTTTATATGTGAATATTGGCCTTTACAAGCCTGCTTTTACAGGGGCAAGGAGGCATAAGCACCTTTTCTCTCAGTGTTATCTGCATCTGTGCTGGGCAGTTAGGGATGCTTTGATTAAATCAATACTGTGGTCCCAGTGGGGTCTTGTATCCTGGAGAAGGCTTAAAGGTCAAAAGAGAAGGAATAGTCTAGTTGGGCAATACCACTGTTTCAGAGCAGGAGAAACTGTGCTGGGAATTTGGATTAATGCTTCCTGAATTCAAGATGTTTACAGGGGAAGTAACCATAGATCTTGAGAAAGGCTGGACATTTTTGGTTTTGTTTTCTAGTTGCTTGATGTTTGTCTTGCTTCATTCTGAAGTCAGCCTCTATATTCTCTGGTAGAAAAATGAGGCGGGGGGAAAAGCCCACACAGTATTCTGCTGAAATCATGGTGTTTCAAATCAGAGCTGATGCTGACTATGTATGAGGGCTGCAGTTTGCTGAGGTGCTCTGCTGTACCACAGATCATTTTCGCTCTGGGGTCAGTGATATATATCTGCCCAGATGCCTGCCTACCACAGTGTGTACTGCAGGTCTCCTGTCTTCTATAGATAGTCTGCAGGGTGCTTGACTTCCTCAGTATTGAAAATCGGTGACTATTTAAATGGAAATTAAAAGTGTACAGAGTTTTTTGTGTAAATCGTAGTTGGGAATAATTTGCAAGGTAACGCGTAGCTAACCCGCAGCATATCCAACAGTAACTTTTAATTGTAATACTTTGGTATAGTAAAGGTTGAAAGAAGCATTTTACTACAAAGACTGTTTTGATTCTGTACAAGGGAGAGGGTTATAGGAGGCTACTTGGAAATGGAGTCATTTGGAGAACCTGGACAAAAAGAAGGGCAATGAGAAGCAAGTGTGGTGGTGGATGGGAAGAATGGGGCTGAGGTCAGGTTATGAGTGGGAGTTGCAGTTGTGACTCTGGGCTGCAGCAGTTGAAGGGGAGAGCAGTCCTTCGTTTGAAGCTGCCTGGTGTCATTCCTCTTCTTCCACTTGCAGGACAGAAGCGTTTAGTGCTCAGGAAAGAAAATGAAGTAAGTTTAGGAGAAGTGGTTGCAGCTTTAGGGAAGAGTAGGACACAGGGATATAGGAGACTGGGGAAGACAAAAACTTGGGACACCGTAAGACTATGGATGTGAAAACGTGTTACAGTGGGTCTGAAAGTATTCTATGTCTGTATATGTATGCCAAATATGATAGACAGTGAGGCAGATGGAAAAAAGCAACCAAAAATGGTTTCTTCTCCTTTGTTCAACACATTGCTCAGGATCTGCTCAGGAGAGGGAATAACTTCCTCATGTCTCCCACTAGCAGTTTTGTAAAAGTAAAGGCATGACCCTCAGCTGGTAGAAGTGATTACAGCTCTGCTCATTTGTTCCTCTTGTGCCACATTGGTGTGGGGTTAAAGAGCTGCAGAGGAAAATCAGGCCTTGTACTGCAAGGAAAGACACAGCAGAGGTGGCGGGAGTCTATCAAACAGGCTTTCTTTGGCAGGGTGCTTGTGGCATACACCAAAAAGCTATCTGGAAATCTATGCAGAAGACACCTTGTGACTAGGAGCTGGGCTAAGTGAGATAAAACCGTAGGCGCTCTCTGGCTATCAGGCCATCCCTGAAGCAGTGCCACCCGGAAATCACAGTAGTAAATGGTTTAATCCAGACCATGAACACCTCCGTGCCATGTACAGAGTGCAGTGGCTGTTTGGGAAAAAAAATATATTTTCATTTCATGGTTGTCCTTGTTCTCCTGTCAGTCTGTCAAAGGTTGCTGCTGGTTGCACACTGAAGTGTGTGGTGGGGGCAGATAATTTGGCTGAAGAGTAAAGGTTTCATTTCTGACGTCTGTGGTTTGACATGGAGAGACACATTTTGAGAGCTTTCTAGCTCCAAATTTGTTGATTTATGCAAAGGCATACTAAAAAAGCATGTTATTTACCACAGACACTGTCCTTCCTCCCACAGTCGATTCCTGTACCTGGAGATCTTGTGCAATGCCTTTCTGTCAGGAGGAATGTATCTGTCACTTAAAATGATGCAGTTTTTTTAACTGAGTCATTGTTTAAGTGGTTGGCTTAGCTACCTGGGTGAATAGCTTATTTAAGCATCTGAAGTAGGGCAGCCTATTCGTTTGCTCAGGGAAAAAGAAGGTAGTTAGGCACACTTTCAACCTTCCTATTTTAAAGAAACCTTTTCAGTCTTATTATAAACATCCAGATTCAGCAGGCGCTTTTTTTTTTCTTTTTTTTTTTTTTTAAATGCAGTACAAGTTTTCACGTGGTGATTTACTGAGGATACTCAGAAGCATTTAATTCTTCAGCCTCTTCCAATTCCTATTAGTGATGCCTGGTTACATGACAGTGATGCCCATAGACCTCTCACACGCCTTCGGGATCCCTCTAAATTATTATGTAAGTGTAGGCATTACAAGGAAATAGGATAGCTATGACAACTTCTACAACAAATACTCTCTATCATTGTTCCCTGAAAATGGGGAATTATGCTTTGTGGTGCAGCTGTGTTGCTTCCCTGGGCAGGCTGATGGGCAGACTGAGGTACCAGTGCCCAGGTCCTGCATCCTTGGCTGTACTCTGTGACTGAAGTTTCTGGTGTATCAGGAAGGATGTGTGGCACATGGCATCCTGGACACTAGGCTTTTGAGACCTTGATTCCCTGTGTCAAATCTGTGTCTGGGGCAATTAACAGTGCTACATCCTTTTCCACTGCACTGGAGCAAGTCATTTGGGATGTAGGAAAAAGGCGGTTCTTCAGCTTTTCATTGCGATACTGAGCACTTACCTCAGATCCCTGAAGTCAATGGGTATGAATTCTTGATTTTAAAACCGTATAGATAAAACGACAAAGAGAAATTTAGGAGCAAATACAATGTTATAAGTGAGTATTGGGTACATGGAGCAGGTTTGGAACACATTCTTTGTGAATGTTGATTACAAGGGTGGGAAAAGCCTAAAATGCCTGCCTAGTTCTTGCTTACATGTGTGACTCTGAATGTTAGGTTTTTAGTTTGTAGGTACTGGGATCACCCAACCTCCCATGCATGAAGCATGTATGACTTCTACAGTATTACTTAATCTGAAATATTCCTTTTCAGCTAGTGATTTGGTATGGAATTTTCTGGACACGTGGTGTAGCTCAGATGATTCATTGCTTTTTGCTTCTCCTTTTACAGGGTTGCAAAATTCAATAGAACTTCAGTTCAGCTTTCAATCTGAGCACAGTAGTTTGTGAAACAGCAGAGTGTCTGTTCAAGAGTGTCTTTCAGGCTGCCTTAGTCTTCTGAAATTAATTACTTGATTTTTTATTTTTTATTTTTTTATTATGCGTTTGCAGGAATTTGTAACTGTCTTGGTGCGAGATCCCAGGACGCAGAAAGAAGACTCATGGCATTCTTACATAGACTATGAGATATTTATTCACGTAAGTATGAAAATATCAGTACAGATTCTTTGGGCTCTTATTACTGTTTCTGTCCAAGCCAGGGTTCTCTTTGGGATACTAATGGAATTTCTTTACACTGCTTCTGGGAGGCTGGAGGGTATTATTTTCCTTTTAATGGCTGAGATGCAGTGGAGCAGGTAAGGTGTTTTGGCCAAAAGCCATGTAGTGGGTCTGGCAAAGCTGGGAGTTGAACTTGGTGTTGTGTTCACATGCGCACTCCATAATATCTTGCAACAGTGATATTCTCAGCTTTACTTATCAGCTTGAAGACTGTCATAGTGATATCTTGCCAATATAGAAGAGTTTTGATGTTCAAGTATTCAAGGGAAAACAACTTTATTTTCGAGTAATTATCTGGTTATTTGTACTTTCAATTCTCCTTGGTGGTTCTTTTTGCCAAGTTATTTGGTTGCTGCAATGTGGTTTTCAGTGTACCTTGACTTTCATGTTATGCTAGTTTAGTGATGCTTGGATATATCAAGTAACTACATTTGGGTTTATGATTATAGGCTACCACATGTTAATGGGAGTGCACTTAGAATTGTGGTTCTTGTGTGTCTTAAATCTGTCCTATACATAATTTTGTTGATTATTCTTCTTTGGTAGATGATGTATGGAAGGAGTTATCCTAATTCCCCAAATCTAGATCCAGAGATTTTAATTGCAATGTAAAAAAAAAAAAAAAAAAGTGAAGTATATCAAGTATCAGGTGAAGAATGTGAGAGGACTAAGTTACATGGTTAATGCTTGGCACAAGACCGAAAGCATTTCCTTACCATGTGGGAGTGTTAAGCATTCAGCCTGATGAGAGCAAGCAGTCAAATGGTGGCTTATTAAATGTCCATTGTGACAAGTACTTCTGTGTGGCGATCAGGGCTGTGAAACTTAGATTTTGCAATGTGGCTTAAGTACTGGTTCCAAAGCAATTTTATTTTTGACTTCTGGTAAATAGAAATCCTGTAAATTTGGTGGGATGGGTGCTGTGTAACTGTTTCACAGGCATTAGTGCTTCTGAATATAATTACATTACTGGCTTTCTCAGTGACTGCTAAGTTGGGGATTATGTCATTTAGACCTAGTGTTATATGATTCAGTGCTGAGCATCTCTGAATCTGATAAACTTTCCCACCAGCACAATGCCAGGGCTCTCAGAGACCAAGGCTGTAGGTCAGTCCTGACATCTGTCACAGATGGAGTTTTTTACAGTTTTTATTTAGCAGCAATTTGAAATGTATTGAGGTAGATCACAAGTTTAATATATGGTTTTTAATAGCACTTAATCAACAGCTGATTAATAAAGTGATTTATAATAATCAAAACAGGGACTTGATTACATGTTTGAAAATGGCCAGGATCACACTTTACTTAAAAAAGAGATAAATCAGGTCACATACACAGAGGCATGCACACAGGTATATAGATAAAAACACATACATACAAATTTAGAAGTCACATGTTAATCTGTGGATATTTGAGTATATGTAGAGGTATACCTGTGACCAAAATTTGCCTCTCAAGTTTAGTGAATTATGTACTTTAATGCATCAGCATTTTCAACAGGTGCTTGTTGAGTCTTGAGAAATCTATCTTTGCCCACAACTTTGTGGCACCTATTAATTGTGAGGTGACTCTGAGTGGCATTCTACCTCGGAGGGGGATGCACGGTGACATCTCGCTGTGATGCTGGAGAGCTCACTGGGCCTTGCTTAGGATCTCTATTTATAGATCATTGGCTTTTGTCAATTTTTTTCCCACTTTGGCCACACTTAGGATGAGGCAATATTCTGGCATTTTCCACCATTTGTCTATGTCCAGAACTTCTCAAGTCATGTAGTTCTGGTACTGTCCCTCTCATGGAGCCACAGCTGCACCGGGCTATCAGGAGTGACCCATAGTCACTGCACTGGAATAATGGGAATTGTTCTCCCAAACGTGGACTTGTTGGAGATGGTCCAGAGGAGGCCACCAAGATGATCAGAGGGGTGGAACACTTCTCCTGTGAGGACAGGCTGACAGAGTTGGTGTTGTTCAGCCTGGAGAAGAGAAGGCTCTGGGGAGACCTTATTGGGGCCTTTCAGTACTTAAAAGGGGCCTATAAGAAAGATGGGGACAGACATTTTAGCTGGGCCTGTTGTGATAGGACAGGGGGTAATGGTTCTAGACTTAAAGGGGAAATTCATGAGGAGGAAATGTTTTACAATGAGGGTGGTGAAACACTGGCCCAGGTTGCCCAGAGAGGTGGTAGATGCCCCATCCTTGGAGACATTCAAGGCCAGGCTGGATGGGGCTCTGAGCAACCTGATCTAGTTGAAGATGTCCCTGCTCAGTGCAGGGGGCTTGGGCCTGTGAAGGTCCCTTCCAACCCAAACTGTTCTATGATTCTGACATGCCTGGCTTGCCCTAGTATTCAAGTGGTCCAGGGGGACTGCAACCACCACACCATCCAGGCTTCTTAATGGATTCAAAACCTTGGGTGTGACAGGCTTTTAGACCAGCTGGGTTCCCCTCTGCCCAGCTACTAGAGCATTTGGCTTCTTGAACTGCTTGAGGTATTCCAGATACTCACCTGTTCCAAAAAGCTGGCGTCTTTGGGCCTTCTACCATCTGCATCATGTGGCTCTCCAGGGGTTGTGCCTCCTGGCAGGTGTTTGAAGGTGGGTTGGATTGCAGGCAGATTTCTAATGGAGTCCTGTCTGGGAGGTGGGTTTCCATCTAAGTGTGCACTCCACAGGAAAATTTGGCAAAAGCATGTAATTTCTGTGAATTGTTTCTCTTTTGATGAATTGACATTTTTGTAGTGGACTAATAGTGTTCTGTGGGCAGATCTCCAAATGCTGCTACTTGTGGAGAGCAGTCACATCGGTTTCTTTGATTTGATTTAAGTATAATTGCACACTGGAAGAACTCTATGTAGCTAACTGTTCACAGGATTATAACCAGAATAGCTAAACATGATTTTTTTTTTTTTTTCCCCTGCAAAGGTTGGCATTATCTGAGGAAACTGTTTTCTGAGATCTTTTTTTGTGTTAGTGCAAGTTGTACTGTAATCTAGATCTCTTGCTTTTAAAAAGAAAAAAAAAAAGTGATGAAAAATATTTCCCTAAGAAGCAGTAGGAACTGTCACTAGTCCTGTCTGCGATAAAGCACAGTCCTTAACCTAAATTGTGAATTAATGTCAAGCTTTCCATTGGTGTTTGGGGGATTGGCATCTTGGGTGCATTTTAAATACCATGCCTGCACTTCAGCTTAAGCTGATTTACGAAGTAAAATGGTTTTTTTTTTTTTGTTTCCCAACAGACAAACAGTATGTGCTTTACAAGGAAAACATCCTGTGTTAGACGACGCTTTCGAGAATTCGTTTGGCTTCGGCAGAGGCTTCAGAGCAATGCGGTGCTTATGTGAGCAACTTTATATGTGGCTGTTTAATAATCTGTCAGTCATGGAAGGGGAGGACTTTTTAATCTTAATTCTGAGAATTATAGAAATAGGAGCTGGAAAGTGTCCTGTGTTTCTTAGTAGCACGTTTATTCTGTACAAGCCATTTTTCTCTGCTTTAAACCCAGAAGAATGTGGTTTGTATTGATAGCCTTTGTTTGGTGAGGCTCCTTCTAATTTGTAGCAGATTTGATATATGTTTCCTTTTGCTATGCACAGGTAGCAGAAATGGCAATCTAGCATAGGTGTATGTACCTTCTCTCTGCATTTTTAGGATGTGTTTAGGTTCTGCAAGCATCATAAGGGACCCAGCCAGACAGGCATGCAGACTTAGCAACTGGACCAGAAAAATCAGATTAGCTTATTTTTCCCTTTGAGGTGTGTCAGAAGCCCTCAGGTTTCTCAACCTTATGTTCCCAAATTCAATTTCATGAGCTTCTGGAATATGACCTGAGACTTTTCACATGCTCAGGGCTGGCATTTGCTTATTGCATATTTCTCCACTGTTTCATGTTTGGTTTTAACTGTGTATTTGCTTTTTGTTTATAAAGACAGCTACCTGAACTGCCATCTAAAACTCCGTTTTTCAATATGAACAATCCTCATCATGTGAACCATCGCCGACAGGGCCTGCAAGAATTCCTGGAAAAGTAAGTACAGCCTGTCCTAGAGATGTGGCATTTTTATGATGTCATCAGTTTTCTGGTTTAAAACAGCTAATCTCTGGTGCTTGAGAGCCACCATGCGGCCATCTCTACATGTTACACATTTGGTTTTATTTTTTATTTGCACAGTCATATTTCGTACATACGACTTCAGCTCTGGTTATAAGAAAACTTAAACTGGGGCTTTTCCACTGTGTGTCATTGCACTGGTTATAGTGGTTTTGGATTTATTGCACCTTCCAATTGTGTACTGCAGTTGGGAGATCTTTCACTCGGATGTTTATTTCTAGCTTTCAAGAATGAGCTAGATATTCTCCTACAAAGAAACTCTCCTTCTTTACGTTCACAGAAAATCAATGTCTTTGTGGGCTAAACCCCTGGGAGCATTCTGTAGCAAGATCTCCTCACACAGATATTTCCTATAATGCCAATTACTTTGTTTACCAGTCCCACTAACATAAACAAGCTCTAGCAGCTGTGGCCATTTTAATTACAGCTGTAATCTATATAAAATAATTCATCAGACTTAGCTAGAGCCTGACCTGCATTACAAGGGAGGGCTGTATAAGTTTCAGTTCTGCATCCCGCAGTCCTGCTGCTGTAACTGCTTCACTTTCTGCAGTGGTGGAGACCCTGTTGGTGTAATTTTCTGTTTTCTCTGTCATTCTCATTGTATCCTGGCACTGCTGGTGTGAGAGCAGGCTGCTCACAGCTGCAGGGCAGGAATTGTGTGCACATTTGCAGGCTCTCTTTAGCTACTGCTCAGGGTATAAGGGCATGGTAAAATAAGTGTGAGTAGAGGCTATTTGTCTTCTTTCAGTATCAATGTTTCCGTGAATCAGAACTGCATACACAAAGGAAAAAAGGCAAATAATTTAAGTAGGCTTTAAGCCTTGTGGTCAGTGAGTAGAGGAATATTGGACCCACTCTTTTTTCTGGTCAGTGTATTATAATTATAAGCCTCACTAAAAGACAACAAGTCATTGGTCCTGAGGTATATTTGTTAGTCTTAACAGATGAAGTCAGGGAGAACTAAATGCTGCAGGAATAATGTTCCATATACAGTTTTAGGATATGTGGCCAAGAGGATAGCTGATAAATACTGTTTGAAGGCATGTGAGACAGGGAAGGGAAAGCAGAAAAGAGTCAGGTGGTTTTTTTTCTGCATCTCAGGAAAGAAGAATGGTGAAATAGTGACTGTGCTTCTAGAGGCAATGATATTAATGGCCATACAAAAGGGAGTGGTGGTTCAGGTCCCTGGATCTGAGCTGTTGTAGCTTAACTGTGCTGCGTTTCCGATATCAACTCTCATTTTAAAATGGCAAAGAGGCGAATCTGATAACAAGGTACAGTATTTCAGCATCAAAATACAACTGCTGTCTGTGCTTCAGAAGGCAAAACAGAGAGAGAGATTCTCTTAAAACACATTCCCACTCTCCATTTTTGTGGATGTCTGTAGCTTAAATGGATACTGACAGCAGAAGATATGCATGCCACTTGGAATGTTTTACCTTGCTGCTCTTAGTCCAGGAGTGGGAAAAAAGGCATCTCTCTTGTAAGGTAATGATTTAAAGGTTTGAACTTGGATGCTGTTTAGAAAGGTGTCAGCTTTCTCTTAGCCCTGGGAAATAGTTGGAAGGAATTTTCAGAGATAGAGTTGTGTTGTGATGAATTGGCTTGGCACCTTATGTGCTGTAGCATTGCCCTCTGCCGGCTGGCATCTCTGTGCTACTGCTGCTTTCGGAAGGGATCTTTTTACTGGCTCAGCTAGGCTGCCATGATGTCCCCCCCCTATTTTTTGTGAGTCTGAACCAAAGGTTATGATTTCTTTCTCTGAAATTGAATTTGCGGGACTCATTAACAAATGCGTGTGTGTGTAGATATACGCCCACTTGAATTCAGTAAAGCTCTAGGTCTGAATGCTGCATGGTCTGCAGTTTGGCAATGCCAGGGGAAGCAGCACCTTCCTGGTATATTAGAAACAGGGTGGAAAAGGAGCAGGAAAGTAGTTGCTTGGGGCGGTGTAACCCAGAACTGCAAAGCTGAGTGCTCTGTTTGCCCCAGCAGTGACAGCAATCACTGTGCACAAACTCACAGCCCTGCTGGTGTTTCTTTCTGGCAGTGGGAAGAAATGGGATTCGAGCCTATGTGGACCTGTCCTCCTTCTTGCATCACTCCAGAATGAGTTAGCACAGGGGAAGGTGCATACTTGGAGACTTTGTGAAGCGTCCCTGTGCTGTGCACAGTAGTGTGAGAATTAGGCAAACACCTGGAAACTAAAGCAAAGCTATGGAGTTTTGTGACATCTAGAAGCAGGTGTCCCATTTCGATCTGGTTTTATGGCACAAATGTAGGGTAAGACCTGCTTGTCTTACAGGTTATTATCTCTGAGTGATGAAGACCTGTAAAGCTCACTTCTTGTCTAGGCATAATTTAATATTTCAAGAGCCCATTTGCATTAACGGAAGTCAGCTAGCCCCTTTTCAATTATGAATTACTTTGTAAGAATAAGGAAAATTATGTGTTTTCCCTGGTAAGTAGCCTCATACCTTTGAGGATGTCTGTAAACTCAGAGGAAAAGCTTATTCTTAAATTGGAGATCAAAATTAAAACACTATTTGATATTAGGTTCTGTAAGATCATATTTGCTTTCATCCCTTTGTATCTATACAGGTTTAACTTCAGGATTTAGATTGCCTTCACCGAAGATCACCCATACTTGCTTATTAGAAAACTAGTTAACAAAACCATTTTAAATGAAGTTGGGTTCAGTCACTGACAGCTTTTTGTTGGGTATAGTTGGATCCCTAAAAATCACATGGTTCAGGAAAAAGGATTAGTCTTCAATTGGTTTTCAAACATGCAGTTTGTGATGGGATGGAAGACATACTAGGAGTCTGGAGAAATGCAGCGCTGGGATCCACAGGAGATGAAGGGCATCCACAGTGTTGCTGCCCCGGATGGCTGTGTGTGTCAGGATCACTTGGTGCCAAAGCAGCCATGCAGATCTTGGCTAAGGCAGAGATGATCTCTGGAGATGGCTGGGGTTTTGCCCTCCTCCTCCTCATACCTCGTTACCTTCACAAAGGTAAGGGTCCCGAGGAGGCCACAAAAATTGTCAGAGGGCTCAAACACCTCTCTTATGAGGACAGGCTGAGAGAGTTGGGGTTGTTCAGCTTGGAGAAGGCCCCAGGGGGATCTTATTGCAGTCTTTCAGTACTTAAAAGGGGTCTGTAAGAAAGATGGGGACAGACTTTTTAAGTAGGGTCTGTTGTGATAGGACAAGGGGTAACAGTTTTAAACTAAAAGAGGGGGGATTCAGCCTAGACATGAGAGAATTTTTTACAATGAGGGTGGCACAGGTTGCCCAGAGAGGTGGTAGATGCCCCATCCCTGGAGACATTCAAGGCCAGGCTGGACGGGGCTCTGAGCAACCCGATCTAGTTGAAGATGTCCCTGCTCAGTGCAGGGGGTTGAACTGGATGGCCTGTGAGGGTCCCTTCCAACCCGGACTATTCCATGATTCCCTACCACAGTCCCACAAGCAGGAGCTGGTGCAGGGTCAGAGGACTCTCCCAGAGCTGTCCCCACCGGGTGCCCTCTCAGGGGTGTGGAGAGGGGAAGATGGGCTCCCAAGGGCTTGCCAGGGCTCAGGCGAGAGCGTCAGTGGCTGTGGGGCAGGTGGGATCTCCTCAGGAGAGTGATGGCTGCCTCTTTCCAATGGAGCCTTGCTAGTATTTCCTATCTGCTGAGGGAATAATGCCTATCAGATGCGTGTCGCTTAATCCATTCTTAAATGTATGCATTATCAGGTGAACAACAGTTGCTTCCCAGTTGACTCCCATCACTAATGTTTCCCCCCTTATAAAAAATGGAGGAAATGCAGCTTTTTTCTTAAGAGGAAACTGGGGCTTTGTCTGGTGTGCATTTGGGAGAGGGGCTGAGGGGCTGGATGCTCAATAGAGGGCACCCCAGCACAGGCCGTCAGCCCCCGCCTCTCAGCTTCTGGGTTTTTTTTTTTCTTCCCCTTGCTCTCATTATATGATGTAAATGGGCAGAGTAAATTTGTCGAAAACAAAATCGGAGTGTTAACCTTCCACACACATGCAAGTGTGCATCTGTCATTGTATTAGGTTACAGTAGACACAGGAAATCTTTAGTTAGGATTAAGTTGTACTGTTCAGCCATATGTTGTTCTCCAGCAGAACAGTGTATAATATACCTAATAAAATCATGCTGAAGAAAACCAGATTTTGGACCTTGTCCAAATAAGACAAAACACATGTTTTGTCTTTTGTTAAGTGTTCTTACTGGAACAAAGGGAAGGAGAAATACTCCTCGTATAGTACCCAGCATTTCCTTAAAAATTATATTAATTATTTTGGTTGTGAAGTGACATTTTTCGGCCCTGCTTCTTTTAAGGGTCTAGAGATCATTTACTGAAAGCTTACAAACAAAGATTCATGTGCCCATGAATAAAAAATTATTTTATTATCTCTAATTCCAATGTAGAGCCTTATCCTGCAGCCCTCTTAATCACATAAGTAGTAATTATGCATGTAAGCAATCTGGCCGGGAGGAGTGAGATCTCTGACAAGTAATGACTACTGATGGGATCAAGACTTGCAGGATTCAGCATTTCGTTCTTATTCCAGGCATGCATAGAAAATCTGTTGTTCTCTTAAATATGGCCAGTCAGTTTATAGGAATTATCACCATGAGCCATGACTCTTCCATTAGCGCGACGGCAGCGAGAGCTGATTTACATCGCTGTAGCCACCGCTTTGCACTGACGTGGGCTGTAATAAAGCTGTTGGAGAAGCACTGCGAGTGCTACTGGTTGTGTGGAAACTGCGCACGCGTTCAGCCTCTGCCAAGACATCTGAGTATTAATATTATGACACTCTGCCTTTCTCCCTGCCTTTCTAATTTGTTAGGTGGAGTTTTGTAATTTTGATTTTTTTTTTTTTGGTTGTTCTTTCTTTCTCTTTTTTTTTTTTTTTCCAAACTCCTTGGAGCCAAATGTATTTTTCAGATGTAGAGCCCTTCACATCAGTTAGTCCCCAGGACAGCGAAAGCCCTGGAGAGCAACTGCTGTGCCAGCACTTAATGCTACTAGTAACATCTGGAGACAAATGTGTGGTTGTTTCCTCAAAAAAGAAGTATTTTGAACAGGAAAGCATAATGCTTATGGATAGCACAGAATTTCGTTTTCACTTTGATTGCTTGAAGGATGCAATTAAAAAGCAACCTAACCTGTTGGTTCAGAGGGGGTGGGAAAAGCAGATTTTTTTTTTTTTTTTTAAATTAAAAAAAAGAAGAAATGCTTCAAAGTTATGACTGGGTGGAAGGTGTTCATATGTTTGCTTTCAGGATGGTTTTAACTGGTTTGCAAAATAGGCATTGAGTGTTTGGTCCCTCCCCCCTTTGTGAACATATATATTATGTATATATATAGGTCTGTGTGCATATGATTAGCTTTATGAACACCTTTCCATTTCTGTGCCTTGTTTTTCTTCCCTCCTTTCACCTCCAGATGGCACTGTGAAGCAGAAAAGAAAATTACTGTGAAATAATGAGTCCAATGTAAAGTAAAATTGGAAATTGAATTATAGCTGCAGAAAAAGGACAGTAGCCTTGAGGTCCTGATCAGTCTGTACTCTTATCACTTTTGTTTGCTGTTCCATGTGTTAGGTTACTGCTGAGTTAATAACAGTGCTTTAGCAGTTCAAGGCTTAGCAGAATTGTACTGGACATGAAATAAAGCTAAAATGAATTTGTGTCCAATATCATTGACATTAGTGCTCACTACTTCTCTGGTGTAATGCCTCAAACCATCTAAAATCAATTTTAAAGATTACCCATTATTTTATAAAGAAAATAAAATACATTTCAAACAGCAACAGAGCTGTAAGTGTAGCGTAATCTCATGAACAGTTAGTTACTCGTGATTTCGCTGGGTGGCAGGAAACTTTTGAAGGTACGGCAAGGGGAAAATCTGTGAAACTAAATGCTATCCACAGAACTTAATGTCTTGGCTTTTTGCTGGGTTACTTGGTATTTAAAAAAAAAATGTTAAAATTGCAGAAATGTGCATCCACTCGTTGTGCTCATAAGCCTGAGAAAAACAGTAACGCTATTTACTCTATAATAAAACTCCAGCGTGTTGTGGGGGTTTTTTTTCTAAAGAGGAAGAAAAGAGGAAGGAGAGTATTTACTCCCCCAAGTGCACAAACTATAAACGTGGATTTATTGCGTGGAATGCTACTTTTACTTTTTGTTGCGCTGTTTGTCTTTGTTCGGAATGTATGTTTACCAAGAGTCAAGGCTGAAATCCGCTTTTAGTGGCTGCTGAATGATGGCTTTTCAAACTGTATTCATGAAACTGTTGCTGTCAAGGTGTATAGACCTGTAAATTCTGTCTTTTGAATATTTTTCACGCAGCATTTGCTCGTTTCTTTTAGACTGCAAAGTTTTTTGTATATTAATACACTGCGTGCATTGATATTTTTTTTTTGTTACACATGTCTATTTGCTATGTTTATTTTTAAGTAAAATTGTGAGAATTTAGAACATATTAAAAAGGCTTTCTCTAGGTATGAAAGTGTGCTTATTTTGAACTTCAGTGAAATCTGGTCCTTCTGAGACTGAATTTCAAACACACCTGGTAGATCATTAGGGCCATTGGAGACATTTCCTCATTGGAAGGTGTCAAAGTTTGAATTATTTGGTTGAGACTGTGTGTGTGTTTACCTAGACAAATGAAACGTGCATGTACACAAATATCCCACATTTTCAATTAGACATCTCTTATTACTTTTTTTGATTTGACAGATTTTTATAAGCTTAGATGAAGCCAGAAATCCTTCAGTATATTTATTAAACGTTATTGTAGCGTTGGCCACTTTAGAGAACACTTTGCAGAACATATTTGTGTTTTAAAACATTACAGTCTAAACACATCGTTAATCTTATTTGAGAGAAGGAACTAACCAGTTATACTTTTCATTTTAGTCAGAGTACCTATAGAATGCAATATTTCTTTCTGCTCATACTAGTTCTTACATTAACATCATCTCTTGTTTCCTATTGCATAACAATGACCTTTTTTGTAACAACAGTAACCTAAATAGGTAGAAATAGGTAAATATTAACTCTTAATGGTTTTCATTTGTTTAAAGATATTAAAATATTTTTCTATGGAGCATTGTTTGGCATGGTTGTAGGTTCTGATAGGACTTTATTACATGAGTACAATTACATACACATATAAACAAAAGAGTCTCTTGTTAATCATTCTAGGGTTTGTGTTATATAATTCCTTCCTTAGAGAAATGTTGCAGCGAAGTTGCATTTTTTTGCAAGTAGCAACGATGATCCTCAATTCTCAGTCCTTGTAAAAGTATCTCTACAACTTTGTGTTACTGGAATGTATTGTATTTTTACTCTCACGTGATATTAAGTAAATACTGTGCTGAATTTATTTGAAAACTTAATTTAAAATACATATAAACCAAAAATTAAAACGGACTTTTGATAAGAATAGCTGGAATTAAGTAGTATTTAAGATTCCTTGAAAAATTTTGCAAGTACATTTAAATCAGTGTTCAGTATGGGCATTTTCACTCCAGCTTAAACGCACACGTATTTGTAAAAGTGTAAATGATTCTTGGTGATGTTGGCTCTATTGTTTACTGGTATTTGAGAGTCCTGACATTGCATGTGTCTGATGTTCTCTGTACCCGCTTCTTTCCCCCACCAAAAAAGAGGTCATTTGTAATTCTTAGAAAAGCTTAGTTATTTAAAAAAAAAAAAGTTCTCAAATGGAGACCAAATTTTCATAAGAGTATATGCCTCCAACTGCCTAAAAATCATTAATTGATCCATGTGGTAATAACAGACGGTTAAATGGAAGAAACGTCCTTGAAGTTATTCTAATAGCAGATGTTCCTGTTAGCTTTGTGTTTTTACTTACCTAAAATTCCAAATAATATAATAAGAAAGTAACACTCACCTAATCATTTTAATATGTTCATTACCTTCTGTTCCTGAGTCAGGATTCATCTGAAAACTTAAAAGCAGGACAGCATCTAGAATTTGTTCTGGTAAAACACTTTAGAATATCTGTATGTATGTGTATCTATATAAAGACTTTTTGTTTTAAATTTTTCCAGGATCCTGCAAGATGCATTACTGCTGTCAGACAGTAGACTTCACCTCTTCTTACAGACTCAGCTAAGCCCAGAGGATATGGAGGCTTGTGTATCTGGACAGACCAAATACTCTGTTGCCGATGCGATTCATAAATTCGCCTCCTTGAACAGGCGTTTTCCTGTAGAAGACGAAGAGAGAAAAAAAGGAAAAAACGACGTGGACTCTGACTCAGAGAGGTGATTTCTGTATTTCCTTACTTTCTGGGATTATATATACATACATACACATGCGCATGCTTCACTTTTTTGTTGATGTAATACTAAGATAATGAAAAAATTAATTGACTGAGATTTTATTGAGCTGTGACAGCTCATCATAGAAGTCTTCACACACACCTCCACACTGAATTAATGAATGCAGTAGAAATTCAATTATCTGCATTCTGATTATGTGAATTTCATTTAGTCAGACTTGAATTATTCGCGTTTAAATTATCTTGCTAAAAAAAATATCCAACTGCACTCCAAATGGCTAATTAAAAGTCCAAATTTCCTGTCTCTCTTTGTGACTGGAGATAATTAAAGTTCTCCTCTGTTACTCAGGCTTTGAGTGTGTTGTGAAAACCAATTTCCTCCTCTTTTTTTTTTTTTCCCTCCCTTTTTTCCCCCCCTCTTCTCCTTTCTGCAGTTCATCCTCCAGGCTGGGACCCAGTGATGACAGCGTTTCATGTGCCTGTAAAGCAAGCCCAGCTTCTGAAGAATCATGAAAAATCATTCCAGTATTGCTATCTTAAGGACAGTACAAAGCAGTTTCTACTCTGTTTACTGGTTACTTGTACCACATAAACACGGCCGGCTGGTAACACGTATCTAAAAGGCGCATTGTCAATGCAACCATGTGTCCTTAGAAAATTTTAAAAACGGACCTTGATACTGTTTCTTTGATTTATTATGTTTGTTGATTCAGGTCTATATGCTACCTATCACATTTAGGTTTTTGTGACTATTAAAATCTCAGTATTGGGCTAGTCATCCTCTACTGACGTATGTGGCAGTTAAAATATTTCCCGTAGTTAGTGCATGTCTTGAATCTGGAAAATAACTTAATTCCTTAGCTTAGAAGTTGGTATCTCATATCAAATATATTCAAAGCATCTTTTTGTAATTTGCATCAGAGAAGTTTCATCTTTAGAAGTCATTTGACATTGGTGATGAAATTACATACCCTGCAAGGTATTAACTTTTTAAAGTAGCACAGCAACATCAGCAAAACAACATTTGTACAAACTATATGCTGCTGACAATTTGAGATATAAATATATCTTCCTCTGGTCTTTCTGTAATGTTTATGGAAAGCTTGGTCTTATCATGCATAGGAGCTGAAGGCCAAAATTCTTGAGCATGGTTGCTTAGAAGTTTGAAATATTAATAAAAATGACATCACTTCTAGGCTTGCTGGAGATTCTCTGTTCCCAGGGAATTAAGGATACTCATTCCCAGTGAAAATCCTGGATGAGGTTCATTGAAACCAGTGGCTGAATTTTGCATCGACCTCGCTAGAGCCAGGATTTTATTTTCAGAAGGTTTATTTTAGGCACCCATCTTTGAAGATGCCAGGAGAAATGTTTTAGCCTAGCAGCTGAAATAGAGGGTATCTCCATCTCTTGAGATGATGGTAATCACATAGCTATAACACGCTGTACAGATGTGGACCTCTCCACAATTTGGGATTAACAGGAGCTGCTGATTTCATTGTGGCTGTAGTTAACACGTTGGAATATTGGCTTTTTCACAAACAAAAGGCAGACTTGAACACAACTTTGTAAGCACCAACATTTATTTTGATTAAATGCCAGTTTTGTTCTTTATTGTTAACAGCAGCTGTGTAGTGTCTTGTCCCAGATTCTGTCAAAGGAATATGTTTCACTGTGGTGTTGTATTTATATTTGACATTTAACTGCTATTAAAAAGAGCTCGGGGGTCTGATCACCCTAGCAAAGCTCCCATGAACTTCAGTGCTGTAGTTAGCGGCCTAGAAATAGATATAATTATATATAGATCAGTGAATTCTTAGGTAATTTTTTTTTTTAAGATTTTCAAAGAAGGAGCATTTTAAACGTGTGAATTACAGAAACAATAGATAATTAAATGGCCAGATAATAAAGGTTAGCACAGGCGTGTGTGGGCATGCTTTTTTAAAGCATCCAGCTGGGAATCTGTGTAATTTTAGAAACATGTTTTAATAGCCTGAGGATAACATCTCTTAGGTAATTACTTTAAGCCACTGTATTTTGTTGATGGTAACACTTTTATAAGATAAATATCCATGTTTCTTTTTGCTTGATCTTATTGAATTGCACAAATAGATATTCACCTTCTCAGCTTGTATGTGAGTTAGCAGCGAAGGTATTTTAATGTAAAAGTGATAACATTTAGTTAAAGCAACAAGTTATCACTGAAAGTAGCTTAAAAAATAGCTGTTATTGCCAGGCAGAGATTTGGATTACTTGACTTTTTTTTTTTTTTCCTTTAAGATGGCACATTACAAGAAAAATTGTTTAGCAAATTTATCTAACAGATGGGGAAAATATAAAAACAAAACTGGAATAATGTCTGAGAAAAATATTAATGTTTTTATTTAACACAGTGTCAGGTTAGTGGATTTTTTATTTTGTTCTAAAACATTGCGCTAAACTGTTGAAGCACTTTACAATTCTGGCCTGCTGATAAGTCCTCAATATCCAAGAAAAATAACAGAAATACAAGGTTTTGGGACCTTTGTTTTTTGGTTTTGTTATTTTTTTTTTAATTCTAGGAGCTTATGTGTATGTCAGTGACTGTTTCACAATGAAGATGTTTCTGAAATAAATATTTGTAGTAGTTCTGTTGTTTACTTTGTCACTCTGTTCAAAAAATTCTAAAACTGCTATAGCAGAACATTCTTCCCAGCTTTCACAGAAATTTGTTTAAATATTTATTTTTGAATGTTGCTTGTATAGCTAGTGCTACTGGAATTTTTGTTATTAAAGGGGAAGAAAAAGTATTGTGTGCTCTAGTATGTCTTCTTTCTGTATCAGCCGTTTGTAACTGCATAAAAATGCTTTAAGACATTGTTTAATTTGGAACATTTAAATATGTTAGAAATTTGAATGTAAAAAAAATTTTTTTAATGTCTTTTGTGACTTCAGAGATTTGGTGATTCTTTTTTTTTTCAACACTATGTAATATATTTTGATTAAGTTGCTCACTGGTATTTTGATTCTAATTTTTTTGGTTTTGAATATTGCTGATATTTCCTGCTAGTTTTTTAAAGAGGCTAATATCTAATATATAATATCATCTAATTACTATTGGTAATTTATATCTAATTGCAATAATTCCGCACCCCAAAGCTTCACTTTTTTTGCTTATAACTTTATATTCTCATTTTTATGATGATTTCTTAAAAACTTTTAAGTGATTAAATAAAACAAGTTACTGCTTTCTATCTTGTGTTTAAACCTGCCACTAAGATTTATTTCAATATCAATTTCCTAATCACTTCATGACTTACCATGTGTAATTACTGTTCAACTATTTTTGTGATATGTGTGTGTGTATATATATATATATACACACAAAGTCATGGTTTTTTTTTTTTTTAGAAAATATAAACATGTGAAAATAACTTGTCATATATCAAATTCTACGATGTGTAACTTCATGATATTGTAAACTAATATTAGGCAACCTGTTACTTACAGTGTCATTGAAATATGTTTTCAAGAAATATGAGAAAAATTGTCTTTTGGAAATAATTTTCATTTAAATAGCAGTATGGTTTTATAAGCATTGAGAAAATTTACACTCTCAAATTCCCCACTAGATAACTCTGCAAAATTCTCATCTAAGTATTTTTTTGACATGTACTCTATTGAATTTTTTTACAGAGCAATATCTAAATTATGTAGGTACATACTACTAGTGCCTTGCTCTGCTGTGAAATACAAGGTCCAGATAGAGTCAGCATGCTCAGGGGTGAGGAGAATAGAACTCATCTGTCCCTCTGTAACTGCAGGAGCGGTGCTGATGCCCAGGGAGAGTTTAAGGCAGGGGATTTTCATCCACTAGCTTTTTACACTGTTGCAAAAACGTAAATTATTATTATTATTATTATTATTTCCACTACCAAGTTCATTCTTTCCAAAAAAGGCCTAAATGCTTTAGGAGAGACATAGTTATTCTCTTCTAGGGTGTTAAAAATACTCTGTAGCGTGTTAACATTGCTTCTCTGCCTTCTGGAATAAAACCTCCTTAGAAAACAATTCAAGCGCCCTTATAAAATAAAACAAGGCAGAAATAAAACGTTCTCTTTTAGGCTTAAGCCCATGATTTTTTTTTTTAATTTTGCGAGCCACCCCTCTCCCACGCGTGTCCGTGTCTGTGATCGCGCAGGGGCCGGCGAGCGCTTCTCCGCGGCCGAGCGGCACCGCCGGCCGCCCGCAGGGCTCTGCCGCCCGGCAGCGGCCGCTCCGGCGGGCACCGCGCTTGCAGGGAAAAAGGGAAAGAAAAGGGGGAAAAAAAGAAAAGGAAGGGCAGCAGCGCCCCAGGTCGCCCCCCCGGGAGGCAGGAGCGCCGCTCCCCGCCGCTCCCCGGCCCGGCCCTTCCCCGCGCCCCATCCCCTCCCGGCCCTGCCCTGGGGCCGCCGGCCGCGGAGCGGGGCGAGCGCCTTACCTGGGCCGCCG
>VWYH01005887.1:1055589-1084226 GCA_013399365.1 Pampusana beccarii
CAGCTGCGCCCCGGGCTACCTCCCCCCCCCGCGCAAACCGCGCCCCCCTAGCCGGCCGCGCCGCCAGGGGGCGCTGTGGGTCAGCGAGAAGCGCGCAGCCGGGCAGGGCGCGGAGCGGGGCGGCCACCCCCGCGCTGACAGCGCGCTTGGCATCCGCGGCTTTCCGCGGGGCCGCCGGGGTATAGCGTATTTTTCGTTTATTTCTCGGGTTTGCTGCTCCGCACCCCTCATCCCAGTGCCCCTTCCGTAGCCGCGCAACTCCGCAACCGGGCAAAACAGGGAGGGCCCACCGCGCAGGGGATGGGGCTCAGCCGGGGCGGGGGTGCTGCACCTGCCTCTCCAAGGGGAAGCCCCCGCCGCCCCCCGCGCACCGGCCCCCGCGGCACGGCAGCGCCTGGCTCTGCAATTTAAGAAAAAATACTTTATTTTTTTGAATTTTACATACTTTTTATACAAAAGCAATTAGGAGCCGCCGCAAAGCCGAGGCGTGACATTTAGCAGCCTCTGTGGCAGGCAGGCTGCACTTAAATGGAGGCCTTTCTGCAGAACAAGAGCCAAAAGGCCTTGTGTCACCCAGTTATGTAAGACACAATCTCGCCTGAAAATGCACAATGAATCGGGAAGGATTTATGTAATTAATTGACCAGTCTTAACCTGTTATCGTGATGTAAGGAATTTGGAACTCATTAATTTGGGCCCTGACAGATTTCATATTAGAGCTGGCAAATATGGATTGAGCCTCTTATTCTTGTAGCAGCTGGAATTTCCATGACAGTGAGGATTAGTGAAGAAGACCTATTGCTGGAGTCAAACTGCCTCTTTTGTAATCAGCAGCCCTGCTCTGCATTAAAGGGGTAATGGGAAAGAAAAAAAATAAATACCAAAAGGGAAAAAAAAAAATAAAAGAGAGAAACGTATTCATGTATGGAGCAGAGCAGGGGAGGGAGAGGGGGGACATACCCTGGAGAGCAGAGGCACCAGAGTGGGGCTTTCCTGGCCCCATGGCAATGAAAAGCATCATGAAGGCAGCCCTGGCGTGGTGGAAAGAGAAGGTGCCCAAAGGGCAGGTCCACAGCATCAGGGTGGGCCTTGGTGCCTCTCAGCCAGACCTTCAGATGGAGCCTCCTGGCAGCCACCGAGCACTTGGGGCCGCCGCAGCAGAGGTTCTGGGAGTGGGCTAGAAGCTGCCAGGGGCTGGAGGGATTTAGAGATAGGGGGGTTTAGGTTGTGATCCTGGGGAAGCGAGGACCGGGAGGTACCTGTCTTCCAGCCTGGAGCTTGATGCCCTCCCCGAAGGGGAAAATGATGCTCAGAGTGGGTAAGGGCCAGGTCTGGGGGCAAGGACAGGCCTCCACGCAGTGTGGCAGGGGTGACTCTGCACATGAAGTGCCTCAACTTCCCACGTACAAAGACAAGAATAAGAAAACTCCCTTTGTCTTCTGGTTTGTGACAACTCCTCACTATGGTTTTTCACAGTCCCTGGCTGGGGAGGGCCCTCATCCCGTTATCGTTTCTAGGCATTGATGTAATAGTAATAACACTGAGTGCAGGCTGTACAGAAACAGTCCAGGAACTTTTATTTTCTCTCCCAGCAATCTGTTAATGACTGCCCTGGTAGTGAATACAGTTGTTAGAAATGACTTATAATTAGAAGGTTTCCATGAGGCATCATCGCTTTTCTCCCTCCAAAATGTTTACCTACTCTTGTGACAAATGCCCTGCAAAGATGGAGGCATATTTTTTCCTTTTCTCATAGTTTCTTTGCTTTGTGCTTTTTGGTAGTAGAACATTTCCCCTCCTCGATCACTTAGATCTAGTCTTTGTTCCTGTGGGTCATTTTCTGCATCATAACCAGGAGAAGAGAAAAGATGAAAAAGAGAAGGAATTTACAGTAAACCCACAATTGTTTGCGAAGACTAATGGCAAATGCAGATTAAAAACAAAATGCAGCAAATAAGGCCTATCTGTGTGGCTCATATCCTCTGGTCAACCTTGTCCATGTGCATATTTGCCTTGTCTCCCATCATTGCGTCAGGATGGTTGTATGAATCCTGGTACCACAACTTGGACATTCAGTCCTGAGTTTGGAACTCTCCATAGGGTTCACTTTGTGGTGCTGGAGATCTGCCCTTACCAAACTGGAAACTCTTTGGAGAAAGGCTACCGTGACTTCTTGAGGGGCTAGGCCTAGCTCTGTGGTAGCCTTTACACTGCTCTCATAGTTATCAGCTAATAATCTGTATCATAGTTTTAATCTCCTTGATTTAAAACAACAAACAACACCAACCCAAACCAATAGGTTACAGTTTGATTCTGCTCCTTCAAAGAAAATCTTTTACTGTCTCCTCGTAAATTAAAAATTTTGCACATGTCGCCTAGCTCAGATTTCCCCCAAAGGTGGGGAATAATTTATCTTTTATGATGGTACACAGACCCAACTCAGCCGCTGCCTCATGGACTCTCTTTTTTTTCAACAGTCAGAAGTGGCAAACTGCTCAGGTACTACTGCAGCTCTAGATTTTGCTTATAATTTCATCTTGTTAAAATATTGATCAGGCATAGCTAACTTCCGTGTTAAATGTACCAGCATATGCCTGAGCTTAGAATTATTTCAAACAACAAAACAAAGCATTTTCAAGTTTAACTGGATATTATAATTGTAAGTATTTGCACTTTCTTTGATTCCTTCCAATGGATATATTTAAAACATGCCTGAGTGGTGGAATTTTCCTGTGACACCCATGATTTTGGGTGCTCACAAATTTAAAGTTAGTATTTACTATCTGTGTTTACTAGTTGAGGTTGTTAAATGTTCATAGCAAAAAATACGTTTGCTGTAGATATTTTGTAACTTACACCAACACAGAAGGCCAGGTTTAAGTTATATGCAGATACTAAACGCAAATTTCAGAATAGAAGTGGTTAAGAAATATCAAGTGCTGATTCAACTGAAGTCGATGGAAAAAACTTTGTGCTGCTTATATTGAAGATGAAAAAATTCTGTCTTCCAAATGGCACTCAGATTAAAAATGACATTCTTGTTTGAGCTGATAGGTGGCCTTTTTGAGTATGCTATAGTTAATTTTTTCTTGAAAACAGAAAAATACCTCCTCTGAAGTAGAGAACATTTTCAAACAGTAATTTTCAAACACAGTGAAAATGTATTTTTGTTTCTGAAAGACAATTGGTAGATGATGTTCTGGATGTATTTCCTAGTAGTCTAGAAGTTTTCAGTGTACTTATGTTTACATTGAGTCCTGAGTCTTCAATGCGTGGTAATGATCATGAATGGTGATGATAAAGTGGACGACAAAGTCTATCCTTTCTTTTTCACATGTCTGTGCTCTGAAAATGCCATATATTTCCAGTCTGTAAGACCTCTCATAGGTTCTTACTTCATGTTATTTACACAGGTAATTAAAACAGTTTTAGAAGAACAGTATCCCCTTGTGCTTCAGAAATGGAGCACTGGTGATTTTTCAGAAGTCACACCTCTGAGCTGAGTGTCAGAAACCTTGGTTCTATTTTGTTTCCTATATAAGCAATACATTCTTAAAAGGGTTTCTGCAAGGAAAAAGAAGCCAGCAGCCATAGGTGTCCAAGCTCTATTAAAAGCCTGGGTCAGGTGAGGGTGTTGAACACTTGAAAACGGAGCCCTGAGTTCCTCAGGACATCCTTCGCTTGGATCCTTATCCCCTGTGATATTTTAGTAGCTCTGTCCCTGAGTTGTGTTTTTCTGGATACATGACTATTTCTTTGTGGGTTTTTTTCCAAATTTTTTGGTTTATGGTTTCCTCCCTGTGAAGGCAGTGTGAGGCTGAGAGCTGGGCAGGTACCCCAGGGAAGGAGACACCACCCTATGCCTGTTTTGCCCCTGCAGTCTTCTCCTGCTGTTTGCTGGTGGCCTCTGTCCAAGGGCAGATTTAGAGTGACAAGGACCGCTGGTCTGACCCAGCTTTTACCTTCCTTGAAGGCAACAGCTGTTAGGTAGTAACATACAACTTGGTCTTCACCTAGCACTCTCACCACGAAACTGGGCTTTCATTTAGCTGGTGGGAATTTCAAGCCCTCAGTGTGGGACAGGAGTTGACCCGCAAAATCCAGTGTTCCCATGTTCTCAGTTGCATCTGCATGCTGTTTTTTACTTCATACGTTCATTTGAAGGCTCTGTGCTTTGAATGATGGGGTTGAGGTACCTAGGGTGTGGGGAGAGTTATTCTCAAAGTCTAACATTAGCCTAGGGAAGCTGGCTCCTAACTAAATTTAGTTGCTCCTGAAGGAGCCTATCACTCCCCTGACATGTGAGAGCCTTGGGAGACCTGGTCCTATGACAGCAAAGTATCCCTATGAATGTCCACCTCGGGACAGCATTACTTAGCCCCAAGAAATGACTTTGTTGGAAGAGTGACCTGTATATAGGAACAGGATAGTTTCTTATTATACGGCAAAAAACCCCCCACCTTATAAGTGCTGTTGATATTAATCTTCTCTTTTATTGCTATTTTCTGCTATATAAAAGACCCACAACTCTTGCTACTGCTAATGATCTGAGGCACTGGGAAGGGAGGTGGGATATGATTACATATCCACCAAAACATTGCCAACTCACACAAAAAAGTAAGTCTTAAAGCAAGTCTGGCTCCTGGATGATTTGAATTTTGCTGGGAAGTCAAAGCTCCCCCTTGGCACCAGAGTCAGCACTTCACTGGCTGGATATAGGAAGTTAATAATTTGTCTGTGTTTATGATAAAGCTTTCCTGTCCAGAGTCTCAAAGCCTTTCTCAATGAGGGATTAATTCAGCCTTGCAATAAACAGGATCTACTATTTTACATCTGGGGAAACTGAGGAACAGTGAGGTGACGCACAGGGATGTCCAGGGCATCTGTTGCAGATAAGGGAGGAAAAAGGATCCTCCTGCTGCTGGGTTCCACCACTTTACCTGCTGGGAGGGACAAAGTGCCATGCTCCTTGTGAAAATCTCACCCCAGCTGTCAGCACAAAGTGTTCCTAAAAGGTAGCAGAGGGGCCCCAGTTTTTGATGTTTGACTTGAAACACTTGAAAGGAATTTGCTTTTTGCTTCCAAGTGCTGTGCACTCTGGCACAAGGAAACCAAACTCCCTCCGGCATCTGTTGTGTCTGAAAATTTTGGGCTAATTATCCTTTGGGTTGCAGTGTTCAGAAAAGAGATTTATGTCTATTTTGGAAAAAGGGGATTACTCATTCCTCTCACTAATTAAGAATCAGAAGGTGAGAAGAGAGAGGCAATTAAGGTACCTTGTTTGGATTGGTTAAGGTGGCACTGACAGGATTTTCTCTGAGGGACACTTGCAGAAGAGCTGCAGTCTTGTTGGTATCAGATGGTGTCATTGGAACTGGACTGAAGGAAGCAGGGCTGATGTTGACTAACAACTACAGGAAAGATTGATTTTGGCTGGATTTTTCAGTCTTTACTCATCCGTCCATGACAGTATTTATTAAAATAATTTGGGACTGTTAGCATGAGTAAAGACTACTTGTGTGAGCGAGCACTGCAAACCTGGGCTTTACGCTTCCCTTGCCAAAGGTGTGGTGCCTGTTCAGCTGATTCCAGCAGACTTCCTCACAACATGTGAATGTAATTTGGTGATGGGATGTGTCACCTGCCCTTCCATACTACCATAAGAACAAGTCTCAAAAATTGACTTCAAGTACAAGCATTATAGGTAAATAGAATTTTCTAGATTGGAACAACCCATTTAATTAAACCCAAGCAGGATCTTTCAAGGTTCATATTTTGCTTTCTGACCAGGTGTTTTTCTTGGGGAGATGACTGAGACGTGTCACCAGAAGGATCCATGATCTTATCCTTGATTCTGCGTTGTTTGTACAAAGTGACGGTGACTTCTGGGCAGGAGAGGAAGACTGTGCCAAGAACAGAGCATTACGCCGTGCCTGGAGCTTTACTGGCTCTTCCCTCCCACCCTGTTTCTTGCTAATCACAATGGCTTCCTACAACACATTTATCAGCACAGGCCACTGCTTGTAAATAGGAGAGTTCTTGTCCTTTCCAAAAGCCAGGCATACAATGTTATCTTTCCTCTTTCCCACAGAAGAGAGTCATTAGGAAATTCCTTGGTTTAGTTTGTCCCTTCTTGTTCCTGGATGATGTTGAAGCCATTGTAAAAAGACGAGGCTTACATTTCCTTCTGAAGATGGCAAACTCATTGATGCATTGGATTGATGAGCTGAATGTGCGCTGATGTGTCGCATCCTGTAAGGAGAGGAGTATTCTGGGCTACTTCAGGGCTTGGGAGTCCACAAAGCATTTTGCTGGCCTGGGAACTGAGTACTTGGGATTTTCCTGGTGAAACACAAGGAAGTACAGACCTGAAGGTTAAATTTAGTGCAAAATTATTTGGGGAGTCAGTTCATGGCAGTGGTGGTGATGTGCTTGCACTCGTTCATGACCATCACCCTTAGCACCCCCTGGAATTTCTTTGAAGGCAGTGCCCTAATTCCTACATAGGAATAACTTGGGAAGGTGACCTCAGAGATTTGTCTTTATGACATGAAATGCAGTTCTCAGAGAAGGGTCCTCTGGCAGTTCCCTGTTTCTCTGTCTGCCATAGCAGGGAGGACAAGGAGGGACCCCTGGCTCAAGTTCTCTTGCCGCAGCCGAGGGGGAATGCTCTGGCTGTGGGGTGTCAGGGTGTCACCAGTTGGGAGGGGTCACCAGCTCTTGCTTATTCCCTGTTTGCACTACTTTGAGGTTGTTTTACTCTGCCCAGCTTTCTCCCCAGAAAAATGATGCTTTGGGGTATGCAGAGAGACACCTGCCAGATTCTGCCACTTGAAAATATAATGTTTTGCAGCTTCCCTGATAGATCTGAGGATTTCAAGCTCCCCTCTCAGTTAGGCAGGTATTAATACTGTGTACATGCAGAAACTCTACAGGCAGATAAAGGGATTTACTTTTCACAAGTCACAGATTAGCAACCAAACCATCCTCACTTACAGGAGTCATCCCCTGGGGTCAGAAGAACCATTTGTGTTAGCAAGAGAGGCGAGACCTCCTAAGATGCGCCAAAATGATCCTAAGATGAAATTGCTCCACTCTTCCCAGGAGGGCCCACAGCATCTTGCAGGGTTGGCTGGATAAATTGTATGTTCTTCAGGGCAAGGACCTTGCCCTCTGATTTGTCTGGGAAGCGCGCGTTTGGTGCTCCACGCCGCAAATAATAAATAACCGCTTCGGCTGCTGGCTGGGTTTGGGATTACGAGTCGATTCTCACTCGTGATTAGTTTCTTGTTCCGAGATGCCAGTGATGCAGTTTTGCTGGAGTGTGTCAGTCGCTGGTGTTAGCCCCCCGCTCTTCCCTCGCTCATGGTAAGGCAGCTGTCGTCTCCTGTCTACAGCACACTTTGCAGCATCCAGGAAGAATATTAATAAGACTTCTAAAGGACTTGCTGCCACTTTTGGTGGAAAGGCTTCCTACAAAGGATGTGCAGCAAAACTCCCAGGAGACAGACAAATACCTCCCACCAAGAAGAGCTGGTGTCATCCCATTTCATTGTCTCTGTGTTACCGTAACACCCCCGTGACTCTGACACACTGCTCTCTGCTGCTATAGCTCGTGCTGCTCAATGTAATTTCCTTGGTTGGACATCTTTATTTCGGATTTGTAACAAGGTACTGACTAGTTTCATTTTGCCTGACTGTTAGGTGTTTGCATTTTAAGGAACAGTCTCCTTCCTGGCATGATCAGCTAGAATTTACTTTCCCCATTTGTTTTTGTATCATATCATATGTAAAAAGAACTCCTTATGTGCCATATTGCCATCCAGATTAAGGACTCAGGATCACAGCAGGAAACCAGAAATGCGCCCTGTCACTGAGCAACTAACACATTTATCCCGGTGGTCAAGAAAAGAAGAAGGTAGATGGAGAGAATCTTAATGCTAGGCGACAAGGCCCGTAGTTTGCTAAATGTGTTTCTCCTCGGTGAGCTGGCAGAGGGTCAGTGGCACTACGAAACAACCAGTGTGTGCTTTGAAAAGCAGTGGGCATCCCTGTTGTGGTTTCTTAGCTGCGACTCCCTTGCCGCCGCCGGGCCCGGGCCTGCGCTGGGTGATCCCGCAGGGTGGCCGCCCTGCCCTGCTCTGGCGGGACACTCTGCTCCCGCCGCCCCTTGCCAGCGGAGACTCTTCCCCGCCGCGAGCGGCTCCTCGGGGGTGCAGCTCTGCCAGAGGGACAGCCTTGTGGGGATGTGCCTGCTGCCAGCCATCGGGAGACAGGCTGGCTCTTACAGGCCTGCTCCTGGAGACGCCTCTTAAATGTGAGCCAGGTGTCCTCAGTGAGTCTGTGGGCACACACAGGGCTGCTTTCTAAATGAAGAGGCAAAGTGCACGAGAAGAAGGGTTCTAAAGCAAAAAACCCACCCCATTATACTAATTGTTGGAGAGGTCCCATTAGATGTTAGGCAGACTCAAGCCATTCCAGCAGCTGTCTTTGCAGATCTTGACCTTTGCTATTTTTATCTTCTTTGGGTTCAGGGAGACAACTCTTAAGTGGAATTAGGAGTCTGTGAGCTGGCTCTATATTTGTAAGTGGATGCTTGTCAAGTGACTGCAGGGCTGTCAAGCAGATTGCCATACCTTTTACTGCTCATTCATACATCATATATGTATATTTATATAGTTGAATAAGCATAATGCTATAGAAAGTTTGACTAATACATCAATTGCATCATCCAGACGTAACTTTTAATATGGAACAGTGATATTGCTTGGTGTATTCAAATAATAAATCCGTAACTACTGCGTAAGGCATATTGAGGTTTTGTTTCATTTTGTTTTCAGATTGAAACTGGGAAGCTGATGTACATGAGTTGGTCTCTTCTGAATCTTTGTCATTCTAGACAGCCCTGCTTATTGCCAGCTCATTTCACAGAGATCTATTTCAAATCAACTCATAAATTATTAATGGTACATGTGTAGGTCAGAGAGACACTAACCCTGACAATCACACCCTAATATTCTCTCTTTAGCATCAGAAATAAGAAAGGAGATGTGAATAATCAATATTCAACAACTAAGGTACATCTCATACAGATATGGTATATGCACTTAACAAAAAAAAAAAAAAAAAGAAACAAGTTCTTTGCAAAACCTGTCACACTGGCATTAATCTTGCATGATGAATAATGTGGCAATCTATGAATTTTTAACACCTTTAAAATGATAAAATTGTGCAATGTGATATCCAAAAGCAAATTTGTTCAAATTGGAGAATGTTTTTGATCACATGGAGATATTGAACAATGTGTATAAAAATATTTAAACATCTATTTAAATTGCACAGCAGGCGAGACAGTTCATATGGGTTTGTGACTGGGAGCAGCTTTCCATCACAAATAATTCGCCCGAAGATTTAATTATAACTCAAAGCTTAAGCAGTAGCTCTTCTGAGAAGAGACCTATTTCTGGAGGCCCCGAGTGGCGCCCAGGACTGGAGGGCAGCTCTTCTTCCCCAGCCACGGCCGACACAGGCGGGGCCACAGGGACCTGGCAGGATCCTGGTTCCTGCTGTGCAACACCCTCTACAGAAAACCCCACCAAAACTGGGGTGGGGTGCTTGCAGAGAGGAGGTAACACAGTGGCACAAAGAGCCAGGAGCAGGATTTTACCTGTTATTCACAGCAGGGCTGAACCCTGGAGCTGCTGCTCATGCTGGGCACTGCCGGGGCTCACCAGGGAGCAGGATCAGGCCCTTGCTCAGCTGATAGTGCTTGGTGGGAGGGGGCGAGTTTGGGTTTTTAGGTTGGAAAAAAACGAACCACTAATGTATAGGAAATAACGGAATGGATGCTGTCCTACCTGAAGTCAGCAGGAATTCGCTGTTGACATTCATGGGGACAGGGTCAGACTTTACATTTGAAGTCACCTCCCTCTGAGATTGCGCGACAAACACAAAACCAAAATGTTGCACTTAGAAACTGTGAAAAAGGAATTACTAACCTCTTATACTTATTAAAATTGCTATATAACCTCCTGTAAAGGGACTGGAAGGCAGCTGGACATTTAAATTTTCACTCTATGCAAAATAAAAATGACGCTCAAAAACTTTACCTATTTTTAAAATCCTTCTAATGAAAGCATTTTATTCCGTTTTTATTGAACAGGAAACAAAATGTGTTTGTTTCCACAGATTTGAGGAGAATTAACATGTATCTGATTGTTAATATTTGATCCTTCTTTAATTATTTATGGTATCAAGGAATGAATCTGTCAAGTAAATAATGAAATGCGTGCATGCAGCATATGTAATTAGGTTAGGTGCATAAATCCAAAGTGTTCACTTTATAGTTGTCAGTGCAAAATTTATTAATAATGAGAAATGCTAAGTGAAGAAAATCCCTAACAGTCTACTCATTAGTGTAGGTTAGAGAAGTTGCTGAAAAGGAAAGTTATCATTCCTCTCTTACTGTATTTCATCATTTAAGTATGTTAGTAAATGGCTATACATTTTCCTCATTTCTGCTTTACATCCATAATAAGAACAGTCTTTAAGTTGTGCTGGGAAGGCGCACTTTATCATCATGCTGCAAACAGACAGCTGTCAAAGTAGAGAGTGTTTGTAGCTTTGTGTAGTTTAAAACCAATGGTATACCACACATCTTACTTTCTTTAGGACACAGGAGTTCCTATGTATTTTGAAAAGGAAGAACTGCACCGTATTTGTCTCACGGTGTTTTAGGGCTGAAGGTGATGAATGAACACTTATATACAAGAACGAATGTGACCATACATATGTTAGGGGGGTAAAACACAGCCAGTTCAAAATGATGGGTGATTTGTGTTGTGTTTTCTTGTGTTGTGTCCTATCTCCTGCGTTAGTGTAGGTCACACAGCCACAGTCTTCACCCAATGTGTGTCTTCCTATAAGTAACATAAAAGTTCATTGCTTAGAGGTCCCAGTTTCTAGCCAGGTGTCACAGTCATGATGCCATCTATTTTGAGTGGAGTGATGCATCTGAGTATTTCTTGGCCCATGAGTGATTTGGTCCACACAATCACAAACCTTAATGTATTGCCAAGGGCGAGTGACCTGAGCGAGCAGCTGCGTGGCTGTGCCTGGACCCAGGGGTATAGAATCATAGAGTCATAGAACGGTTTGGGTTGGGACAGACCTTCAAAGGTCATCTAGCCCAACCCCCTGCACTGAGCAGGGACATCTTCAACTAGATCAGGTTGCTCAGAGCCCCATCCAGCCTGGCCTTGAATGCTGCTGAGGATGGGACGTCTACCATCTCTTTGGGCAACCTGTTCCAGTGTTTCACCACTCTCGTGTCTGGTGTGAGTCTCTCCTCTTCTAGTACGTGAGCCAAATTAATTGGCTTTAACAGCAGGGCTATGGGGTCCACATCACTCTTACCACCCCTTCACCTTAGCTTGTCATCAAGTTGTTCTGGTTTTGGCAGAAGGAAAAAATTGTTCTAGTTAATAAACAAACAAACAAATAAACAAAAACAACCGAAAATAACAACAAAACAAAATTAATCTGCAAGTTTATGCCTCTTGGGGTCTGAGGAAAATGTGTGAGAGAGATGAAACACCTGTTTGAGACAGAGAACTGTCATTGTGGGACCACAAAGAACATTTCTCGATCCCAAAAGGTATTTTTCAGAGCTCCCTCTCTGAAAGAAGATTTGATTGCTAAATGTATATTTAAAACAATATTTCAATATCATTTTGAAGCTTATCATTAGCACAAGCACTTCATGGGCTAATTCTCTATATCCAAGGATAGGCACTCACCCCAGCTCACTTTCGCTGTTGAAAATTAGATATCTAGTCTGAATTAGTCATCTGGGCTCCCTTCACAGTCATTGAGATTCATCCCAGCTTGAAACTGCTGCTTGAGGCTAAGCCTAAGATACAGGAGGTGAATCACCCTCTGGAGACACCTACTCTCTTCTTGGGCTGCAGAAAGCTCAGGCTGGAAGCCTAACTTTTCGGCTGCTAAATGAGACGAGCTGAATGCCAGGCTATGCATCTGCACTGGATCTGACTTCTACTAGAGGGTTTAGTGGGGAGGTCGTCACACTATGACCCCAAGGTAGCTCCAGCTCTTGGAGACAGACCACGCGACCATAGCAAAGTGCTTATGCCGGCTGTGCCTTATTTTTTCAAAACATTAAAATCAGAAGGACTGGATTTGCTGATCAGCAGAAGCTGACCTAAGTCTGGGCTGTCACCGAAGGCCCCCAACCTGAAGTTGCATATCTGTATCCCTTGCTTCTGCTGGCCTCAGCATCCACGCAGCTCAGCAGGCAGCTGCTCTGAGAGCTGATTTGGCTGAGCACTAGTCTTTGGGGGTGTTGCAGGGTAACTTTTCATTTTTAGAGATCTAGCTGACCATGCAGCCCCACAGTTGCTAGTGCTGGCACAAGGGAGAAGATGGGAAGGCAGAGGTTGCCGGTGCCGTGAGGTGGGAGGGTTGCTGCAATTGGTAGCGGTGCAAAATTAAACGGATTGTGAAATCAAACCCTGAGCAAAAGGATGCTGACAGCCATTCATTAAATTTTGCATCACACTGTTAGATTTCAATCACAGCGTTTTGGATCAGAATCACAAATCCTCTTATCTGCCATAAGAGCTTCTTTCAAGCTTAACATTTTTATGCCCCATATAGGATGCAACAATATTCATCTCTGCTAGTCAAGCTTAGAAATGCATTAAACTGCCCAACCAGAAAATCGGGAACAGGCATTTAGTGATGCAAAATGGTCATTCTGCAACCTAATGCCTAAGGGACAGATCACTCATCACAGACTCCCACTTCTGCCTGAAAAGACCAATTAGGTGACTCTGCCTATTCAACTATCAATAGAGGATTGCTCCCAACAGGATATTCCCCTGTGCTTTACCCACTCTAATTTTAAATTACTCGAGTTCCAAGACTTCTATCACTTCCCTGGGGTGACCATTACACAATTGAAGGCCTCACTGTGAGGAAATGTTTCCTGATATTCTGTCACAATTTTCCTATGCTTGGACTCATGCCATTTTACCTAGTTACATGTCCTCAAACAGCTCTACCTCCTTTCATAGCCACGTCATTGCGAAACATAGTGACAGCTAGCACTGCTCTCTCCACACCCCTCACAACCCCCCCGCTTTTTTTTTTGGTGTAATCGTTCCTGCTAGGCATTAAAGACATAAAGGAAAAGTCAGTTATTTCAGCCACTACTGATATTATTGGTGTTGTTCCTGTGCTGAGGTGCTCTCATCATTCAGCATGAAACAAAACTTCTCCAAGAGGAACTGTTCCCTGTGCATATCCTTTGAGGAATGATGATAAAGGCTGAACAAAGACAAGTCTAAGGAAAAATAAAAAACAACTTGAGGTGTTACATACTCCTGTGGAAAGAGGAATTTGCTACTCACACGTGAGTGTCCCCTCATAACGATGAGACCCTTCACAAGAAGAGCTTAAGGCTTACTTTGTGCTTCTAGGTTTTGGTACACCAGAGCCCAGTGGGTTGTGGCTGGTTCAGGCAAGAGGCAGCAGCCCTGTGCCCCAGCCCCAGTGGCTCTCAGGCTTTCACAGATGCCCTTGCTCCAGGGAATAAGGCTTGAGTTCATTTGTACAGCAGGAAGAGTCTTGTCTCCAAGCATCCTGGGCAAATGAACATCAGGCCTCCTCCTCACCAGTCTTTTTATGCCCAGTAAAGGGGCAATAATATTATGTTGCTGCTCCTTTCATCTGAATCAACACCACCCTGAATTTCGAGCTGGGTGCGTTCAGGATGAGCTTTGTCAAGGTCATGACAGGGCCTTTCAGCTTGCTTTAGGTAGGATTTGTTTTTGAATTTTTCCCCCTCACAGCAAGTGTCGTATAGTCAAACCCTTCATCTGTTTTATCAGACAAGCAGAACTGAGAGTCTGATATCTTTTAAAAAAAGATACAGTTCTCTGATTAACTGAAGAGTAATAGCATGAAATTCTAGTCTCCAATAAGTAACATATTGATGCTTATGTCTAATTTAATCAGCATCAGGGGGGATGGGGGTGCCTCTTCCTTCACCATCAGTTATGCAGCAGTTCAAGGTGATAAATCCTATCTGTGGAATGATATTCTGTCGACATTTCTATAATATTAATTAGATCACCCTGTCAGGCTGTAGGAAATTTGCTTAACATTCATTAGAAATTTCTTATAGATAGGTAGGCATCCCTCCCTCCTTCTCCCTCCTGCTTTCTTTCTCTTGTGATTGACAGACGAGGTCAAGCCAGAGACAGCCCCCCACTTCCTCCCCGTGCCTGAGAAGCCAGGTCACTGGACTCCATAATGCATGGGGAGTGAGAGGGGAGGATTATGCCTTGAAGAGATATCCTATTAAATTGGACAAAAGCTCGTCTGCCTCCGGGCTTCATCACCAGGTCTCCTCAGCCCTGCAGCCGGCACGCAGAACGCAGGCGAGTGTACGACGCAAAAGCTATTTGCATTACCCTGCAGTCATTTTTATATGTGGAGGTAATGAAGTTGTCAGCGGAGCCCCAAGTGTGGCAGAGCCTGATATTCAAATAGACCTGCCAGCTCTCCCCCCACTACTCGCCATCCCCCTCCGCCCCCCGCTCTCCCCCCATCCCCACAGCTGATCTACTGCCTCCCCGCATCGCTGCTTCGCTGCCTCCCCGGCTCCAGCTCTGCTTGCACTCTTGCCCCTGTCAAGAGCTTTTGTTTCCAAGTCAGGGAGCAGGCAGCTGCAGCTGCCCGCACGCCCGGGCTGACCCACGCGTGCCCACGCTGCCTGCACACCCGGGGTGTCACAGGCTGCCGGCTAATGAGTGACAAGTGCCCCAGCAGCGGTGCTGCCGAATTTGCAGGGAGCGCTCCCCAAGGCACCACGTTAATCCCAGGTTGAACGTCCAGGGGCACGCTGTTGTGATCAAACAGAAGAGAAAGACTTCAAATCCAGGCAGATTTTCTAAGTAACACGGCGCTGGGGGTTGCACGTTCATATTTCGCATGCCCTTTTTGTTGAGGAAGGGCAGAGTGTGGTGTAAACTGCATGCGTAGCTGGGAGGGAGGCAGCAGCCATGAGGTCCTCAGCCCTCATGGTTACTAGTGTCAAGGGGGTGTTGGCAAAGGGCATTGCAGAATTACCTTGTCCTCATAAAAGAAACCAGAGGGTCATAAATAACAAGGCAGTCAGAACCAGCCTTTGGTAATTTTTAAGTCCGTTTTTGGAAAAAAAAAAAAATCCCTGTGGCAAAGCTGCCTGGTAAGCAAAAAGGTCCGAATCAACCCCATTAGCCTTGGAAACTAGCTTTTACTAAATATAGGGCTAGGCTGTCAGCTGGTGTTAATTGGCATAAACCCACTGAAGTCAATGGAATGACAGTGATTTATACCAGCATGAAGACTTGGGGGATGGATATTTAAAAGGAGGGCTGTCTTTTCTCTGCTTTCAGTAACTGGACCCACTTGTGGTTACAAGCCTGCAGGAGCAAAAGATGGCTTCTAGGCTCGATGGGCAGATGTCACTAGGTAGCTATGTATCTGCAGGTTGTCAAATGTGCCTTGTGAAGCTGAAGACCACTTAAAAAAATTCATCACCCTGGTAAATATTTAGCTGCCTCTATAGTCTCATTTTTGGATCAGCAGTTCATTCATTATTTCCAGAAAAGGATACTTTCTGTGCTCTTATGAAAATGATCAATGATCCTTTAGCACAGAAGGCCCACGGGATTAATTTATTTTGTAAGCAGCATGTTAAAAAGACTGGTTCAAGCATTTTTTAAAAAATTACAGGAGGGTCAAAACCACACAGGTTTCAGCAGCAGCTTTTTTTTGGCCTTTGTTCTTACAATGAGATTTTGAAAGATTCCCTAGAACCTCAGCAAGCTACGAATTTTCATGGCATGATACATCATTGCGCCACTGGAATTCATATGCCTTCAGGAGCTCCTTTTTGAGCAAAGTGAAATTTATTTGAGAAAGTGAACTTTATGTTTGCTTTACAGCAGTTATCCTACAAGTATTTCCAGTATGCAGGGCTACTCTAAATGCACCAACCTGCAGATTAAAGGTTCCCTGAGTATAAATTGGCACAATGCACTGTAAATGATTCACAAATGGAGGAGTCCCTAAGTGTGCATTGACTCGCTACACCATAACATCTCCTACAGAGATTTTACAGCATCATATGCCAATGATCCATGGATTAAGGACTCCCTAAGTGCACATTGACACGACAGGCTGGAGCTGTTTTGGTCTATCGTGTCAATGATCCAGGGATAATGACAGTGTCTTGTGCAGATCCACTGAGACCAGAGTTGTTGTGGTTCCTAATGGAAGATCCAAAGTCGTCCCACTTTAGTCATATTGACCTTTTTGGGTGCTACAGGAACATGGAAAACGTTCTCATCCTTCATACCAATTGAGGAATGTCTTCAGCGGTGCAGTTCTGTAGTCTGAGTGGCTTCTGTTTGTATATGTACATGCACACACAGATTCATATTAAAAAAACATGGACAAACGCACTTTTGTACATTTTATGTGCATATATCTTTCTTCATACAGAGCAGGATTCTCACACTAAAGCTTTGTCACTGTCATCAAGGTTACCCGGGCTCAAACTGAGGAATAGCCATCCTGGATACAGATCAACTTCCTATGTAAAAGAGCAAAGCTCTCTTAGTACAGAGCAGTATGGAAAAGGGAAATGAAGACCCAAACCACAATAATGTCTATTTATTCTGTGACTTGCTTCTTATATATGCCTCTCCAACAGTTGTAAACCTCCCCTTGAACAGGTGAGGAAACTGAGGTGTAACGAGTTTAAATGATTTGGTAAACCTGTTCAGCTGGGACCGAAACACAGTCTTTTCTAATATGTCTCAACCGTGACAGTAGCAGTTTAACAGGTTGGAGATTAAGACTGTGTAGTCCTTGTGACGTATCCATGAAGACTATGCAAGAGAAGAAGACTGGAATCCCTTCAGAGACAGGTAAGAAGAGTGTTAGGTAGTGTTTATCCTCCAGAAATTGTCTGTCATTTGCAGCAACCTGGGTCACCACTCTCACCTTCAGCTACTCAAGCTTTAGAATTGCTAGAGCAGAGGAAAAGGTAAAATGACAAAAAAATCAGGTTGCAAATGCAACTCCAGGAAAGGCAGAGTCAAACAAAAAGTGCAATAGACTGAAGATAGAAAAAGGTTGTCTCAGGGTCATGATTATCTATATACTCCACATGGCTGGTTCTACCTGATCCCATCCGAACAGCAGGACCCCTGGCCATGCAGGTGAAATGAGCCTGATGTCTAAGCCACACTATGTGTTGTGAATTTCCCTTCTGAGCCTGCTAAAGAAGATATTTCAAAGGAGATTTCTGAGTTGACTCTGCATTTTAAATCTTGGAGTTGTTTCTTCAATACAGATGACTGATAGAAAAAGGCCAGGACAAACACTATGCATGTGATGGGAGCACAAGGAGAAAATGGAAAGGAGTAAGTCAGGAAAAGGGCAGCTGCCACAGGTACGTTGCGTGCTGTTGCTGTAGAAAGAAACATGGGCACAATTCTAGTGTACAGGAGGAGTAGCTTTAGTGAATTCTAAGGAAGGCACTCTTTGTGTCCCAGTGGTACGTTATTTCTGGTTTACATAATCTCTTTGCATTTAACTATGAGTTTCGGTAAGAGTTAAACTGATTTCTATAGTAGGATAAAATTGGAGGCGATACAGTACGAAATTCAATGGGACAAATTTGACACAGGACAGGATTATAAACATCAACAAATGCATCTAGGATTAGAATGACCAGATTGATACACCATTTACACACGATGTTGTGAGCGTGTTTCATGGAAGAAGAAGGAGAACTAAGCACAACTGGTGTTTGTCCTGAGTAATAAGACTTGAAGGATCTTCAAACAAACATTCACTGGGTATTCATCCATCTAAACCCATAACTTTTGGATTAAACTATTTAATATTTCAGCGGTTCTGGCCACAGCTCCACCTGAAGTCACTAGAAGATGGTAGGCTCTGCAGTAAATTTCTAAAATTTAGCCTAAGACAACTCCTGCCCAAGAAAATTAGCTGTATGTGTGCAAACCCATCTTTTTTTCAGACTGTGGTAATTCACACTTCTTTCTCCGCTTTTCCCGTTAGAAGAGGACCTATGGAAAGTTTCACTGGAAGAGCAGTTGTGAAGTGCAGAACGCTTGTCCCTGTTAATGCACTTAGAGTGGGCCAGATAATTTTTATCATTTGTAAGCATATTTGTCTTTAGAGTTGAAAAACATGTTGGAGAGCTTGATTTTTTCTTTTTAATAAATAAAGGTGATATTGAAGATTCCAGAAGATGATTGAAAAAGAAAATATAAAATGTTAAATATACAATTAAATTTGGAGTCCCATCAACCCCCACGGAGCTCTCTCAGAAGAAACTCATAATACTCTGAATACGTTTAATTGAAAAAGAGAGAAAGTCTTTGTGATTACAGTTTAAATGAATACATTATACATTGACAACTGGATCCTTTGGTGAAAGGCTGCTTAAAGTTGCAACATATTGCCTTCTCAGGTCCACTGATGTTCATTATAAAAATTTTCATGATCATATACCATGCCTAAATTCCTTGACTCCTGACAGTCAAAAGAAAAGTTGCATTTTAAGAATATTAAGCGTATTTCCATCTTCTGCATGATTTTACCTTCATAGAAAGTGAAGTCTGACCCCATTTTATCTTCAGAGATAAAACACTGAGACCCAAAGAGAACTGAGACAGGTCCAGATACCGTAATCAGTGTTTGGGAACTTAAATCCGAAATACCTTTTTCTGTTTATATTATTGGAATGACAAGATTCATGAAGTTTGCCATTTTATTGGAAGATTCCACTTTCTTTATAGCACACATACCACTACTTTAATTGTGTTCAAAAGGATCAGGAATGTCTGATCAATTACCATACTTTTTAGTGCGTGAGGTAAGAGTTTCCCCTTCCCAGGATTTTACTAGCTGATTTTCAGGAGTTAACTACTCCGGTCTCTTTCCATCCCTAGAAGCCCCTCTCCACGAAGTGCTGACCATTTTTGATGACAAGTACGGAGATTCTGAGAAACAGAAATTATGGCAAATATTTGTCATGTTAACAATTCATTTCAAGATATAGGAAACATAAAAAACCATAAGCGGTTTTTCAACCAAATTCTCTCTCTGCCACAGGAAGTCAACTGCTAGATGATATTTAATGCTAAGGTACTCACAACCCTATTGGCTCCTGCTTGGACAGCAAAATACAGTCACATACAGAAGAATAAAGAAAAACTGTAGTCTTAAAAAATACTTCTTTGGAAATGCTCTTCACAAAACCTACCTTTGGTTACTTCGCAATCTACCTCCACACAAATGCTTAAGCAGCCCATCTCAGCTGACTATTGATGACTAGGCTGGTCTTCAGGGATCCCAAATACTGGGGTTATGTCCTTGTTGCATTTAGGGAGAAATCACTGAACCTGATTTGAGGTGAGACAAACTCTGCATTTCTTTTTTACCAGTGCAAACATCCCTGGCACACTCTGTATGCATATATGCTGTGAATTCACCCATCTTGATAATGTTAAAGACTTTTTCGGCTCAAGAACTTTCCTCCCACAAATCTTAGCTCCGTATTTAGCCAATCTCCATTTTTGGCTAATGTCCCTCTTCACTCCTTCCCTCATAGATACGTGCATCGTGAAACTGAAACACCAAAAAGAAAAAAAAAAAAAAAAAAAAAAAAAAAAAAAAAAAATAAAAATAAAAAAAAAAAAAAAAAAAAAAAAAAAAAAAAAAAAAAAACAACAAAAAAAAAAAAAAAAAAAAAAAAAAAAAAAAAAAAAAAAAAAAAAAAAAAAAAAAAAAAAAAAGGCACAGAAAATCTTGGCTGTCTTTCACTAGTGGTAAAAGAAAGGGAAATATCCTAAAGTATATTTTGTTAAAACACATCCGTCAGAGAATCAGAGAAGCATCTAAGCTCAATTTAATAACCTAAAGAGACAAGAACTCCTACACTACCCACAGTATTTGCAACTTAAAAAATAATTATAATTTCTAAGCTAACCAGAATGAGCCTCTTACGCATCTTGCTCTGAAGCATTTTTGACAGTCCCTAGTAATATAGAAATGTACTAAAAATCTCACCCAAGCTGTTGAGGAATTTTCTTCCCCCTAGGTATCCCAAAGCAGAGTCTCAGGCAAATATCCATACTTCAGAACCTTTCTTTTTTCTTTTCCTCAGATGGTGAGACCCGCTTTTCAGTGGGTGTCTGGAGAGGAGAGCTCCCTAGGGAATGAGGCACATGACGTCTTCTGGGATAAAGCTGCATGGGATGTGTTTGAAGATGGGTGGGCTGAAACTCAGTTATCCACACACGGTTGTCTTGTTCCATTGGAGTAGTCCTTGGCCACTTTAGGTGTCTGTTCAGGTTGTCTGGGGTGACACAGGACCTGTGGGACACCTGTGCCCACCTGGGGTGGCAGCCAAAGGCTAATACAGCTGCCCAAGGGCATCTCAGGTGGCATCAGCCCACTTGTCTGGGTAACAGAATCGATCACATAAAAACTGCACGTCTTGTTGCAAAACTGGTGCTTTGCATGTGCAATTTATAGCTGTTCTAAGAACCTTTAATTCCTGTGCACACGCCTGAGATAAATATACCCTGAAAAAAAAATCATTTTTTTCTTTTTTAAACTTCCAGATTTTGACATTTATACCCCTAACATTTAATTTGGAGGTGAAGGGAACCTGCCTTCTTTATATAGATGAAAACTACACTAAACTTTTGCCTTATGAAAGATCTTTCAAACATTAGCTGAATAATTTTTGTCCATTTGACCATCTGAGTAATTACTTTAGAATGTCCTCTCCTGCATTTCTTTGCTAGCAGTCAGATCTCTGTAATAAAATATTATGTTAAAAATATATTTTAGAAGAAAGGTATATAATCCTATTAATGGATTTCTTTAAATTCTCTATATGTGTTTTGCAATGAAATGGGCATATCCATAGCAATTTTCGAAGTTCTACTTCAGGATTTATGCACTCTTAATGGATGGAGATTATTTCTTTGGATAATATAAATATCCCCAAGATTTAATGAAGCCATAAAGACATTCATTAGACTTCTGTAATTAGAATTATAGTTTCAAAAGCTTCTGAGTGCTAAATACACCTGCAGTATTTCATTATATCAAGTTTCAGGTAAACAGCTTTTATCCGAGCTGTGGGGTGGAATTCACCTCCAACCTGGCAAGAGGACCCTGGGTGTCACCTCCTCTCAAACTGGGCACATAACTCAGGAAACTACATCTATGGAGACCACCTCCTCCAGGCCACCTGCAGCCTGCCCAAATCCTCCCTTTGAGCACTGCTGTGGGGCATGCCCCAGATAAATGTCATCTCCACCTTGTAACAAAGGCTGAGGACAGATCCCTCATTTCTCAGTCTGACGTTTCCTTGATGTCGGATCAGGATCACGGACATGTTTTGGAAACAGCTTAAAGGCCTTGCATGACCATGCATGTGAATGTTGGGACTGAATTTGGCCCTAACTTCTCACTGGAAGTAAGGAAAGGTAATACTTTTTAACAAAGGTTGCAAGTGAAGATTTCTCCAGTTCTGGGTTTGTTCAGGCCACTTTGCTCTCATGCAAATGCTTTCTCTGTGTTCTATGCAAAGAACAGCAATGACACAGAGGCCAGTGATGACGTCTTGGAATCCAATCAGAAAACCTGCATAAAGATGAAAGGTCTTACCAACAAGAAGTGAGCTTGCTAAACTACACCTTTCAATGCATTCGGACAAAACTGAAAAATGTTGTTGATATCAGATCCTTAGGCTGATTACTGAAGCGTTCGATTTTTCAGCATGTCAATTCATCACTGTCTACCTGGTTATATTTAACACTTTCTCCTGTTTCCATCCTGTCTGCTGAGATAGGCAATCTCTGTCACATGGTATCTGCTTCACCAGAAGGTCAATAGACCATTGTGGATGCCCATGAGTCCTGTTCCCAAGTCGCCTTGATTCTCTCCACGATATTGCTGACGGCAGATGGAGCTTCCACATCTTGTGGTATCTAAAATATTAATGAGATTAGAGCTTTTATCCTTCAAACAGTTCAGTGCTTCCTTTTTGGTGCTTTGCAATTACACAGCCAGTCAGTAGAACACAAAACCTCTATAGAGATGGCTGTTACCGTGTGCTGGTATTGCCAAAATGTTGCATTAGTTAAATTGGTGTTCATTTTCTTTGAGAAAGTGCTCGTTTGCATCTTAAGCTAGCCACAGGTTCAAAATTTTTGTGAAAGATACTAAGCTTTGGATAACTCAGTCTGAAGCTGAGAGGTTTGGGATATACATATAGGGTTTGTGTTTGGTTACAACTCATCAGTCCTGGCCAAATTATGCAAAATATGTATATGGCAATGGCTGCTCACAAATTCCATGTGCACTAGCCTGGTTTTGGGACTACATGGGAATAGTTATTGGGCTTCCCTAACTCAATCTTGTTGTAGACTACCTGTGGTAGCTCAACTGTGGTGTGGGACTGAAGAGGATTAAACTACCTCCTTCTTCTCTGCTGTTTCATTGTCAGAGAGGGGATGGAGCAGCTGCCTCCTTGTTTCTGTCAGATTATTCCTTATTATGTACCTCAATCCTGGATGCGTACATATGTACATGTACACATACACAACTTTAAAGATTGACAGATATATACAGAGAATGGGCATTGACTGATTACAAGTCATTTGTTGTTGGAACTTGTTAATAGTTTAGTTAAGCACAAATTGGCTTCACTGCTTTCTTGGATTGGGATTATTCTCCAGTGTGAGTCTGGAAACAAGCTCTGGGTCTGGATCCTTCTGGGTGTTAGGGGAATCATCTTTCTGATATTTGGCTTCTCCCCTTTGTAAAACCATGATCACACAACTTGCCCGGCTTTGTAAAGCACTTTGAGATCTATGTGTGAGACACACTATAGGCATTCTAAGCATGATTTATTTCCCTGCAGGGCCTATCCCTAAGTGGCTCATTGAAGAAACAACATTTATAAATATGCATAGCTTCCTGGTATAGAATTTTTCCTGTTCTTTTCAGAATACACAGGCTAAGCTGTTATTATTCACTTTTCCATTTTTAGAATCAACGATTAAATTGCATCGTGCTGCTGTGTTGTACCAATTAAAATAACTACTGTCTATTTGGCAGTCCTTTAATGGGAAATGAAATTCACTTTTAGGCATATATCATGGTAATACATATATCATATGGTATACAATTTAGATCAGTTTGGAGGACAGTGGCTGTATTAGTTCTTATTCCCTACCTAGTCCTCGTTACGAGCATCAATTTTGTTAATTAAGAATTTTAAACCCTGTGAATTTATAGTACAATTCTGTTTTACTTCATAAGTAGGTCTTTACCCCTTCACAACTATTAACAAAATGTCCACTTATATTATCTGCTGGTGATTTTAAAGGCTGATGAATTTTTGGATGAAGATTTACCCTTTTTTTCTAAGCTTTTCTTACTGTGTGGCAGCTGTTTGTCAGCAAAACACAACAGTGAAGACTTTTAACTTAAATCTTATTTTTTTTAAAGAAAAGCCAATTCATCAGGTAGGAAAGACTGCTGCTCACACTCTCAAGTCCTGCCAAAGACAAATGGCTGTAAAAATTTAAAATCAATCATTAACAGATTAGCTGTTGGTCCAAAGTAAATAGCAATCAGCTTATTAGGCATCAGGCAGAGTGAGATAAAGGGGAAGAGTTATTGAAAATGAGGATGTTTGCTGGGGCTGTGCTGATGGAGCAGAACAGGGAAAGGCTGTTTCTTTGTTGCTCTAATTACAAATGGAAAATAACCTACAGTGCTGAACAAGTTGAGCTCCCTCGCTGAATTGAATGGAGCGTCGTGCTTATGTTCTACGTCATGGCTTGATTTATCTTGATTATCAGTAGTTTGCACTACCTCTTCCTGCCCCCGAAGGCCCTGTTTGGCATTCTTTTATACTGAAGTAAATGCAATTTTGGGGTCTGAAAAGAATGGGGTGTCAGGGGGGAGTTGCCATGGGAGAAATGCCCTTCTCATCCAAAAAATGTAATTTCCATACAGGAAATTCCTCTCCTATGATGGGATTTTGTTTGTGACAGGGTTTCATTATGGTTAAGCGACAGATTGCTGGTGACTAGATCACAGGCGGCTTTGTGCCACAGTTGTACTTGGACATGGTGAAATTCTGCAAAGCGGATAAATTCGGAAGAAGGAGGATGTTGTAGGAGGAAACGGAGAGGGAGAAGGAAAAAGACTGAGAAGACAGAAACAATAGAAGCTGGGTAGGAAGTGAAGCTGAGGGTAAAGGAGAAAACAAACAATAGCTGAAAGTAAAACGAGACGAGGAAGCAGAAAACACAAAGAAGTAGGAAGTAGGAGGAAATGGGTACAAGTTAAAAGTAGATTACAGAAACTCCCTTTCATCATGTAAACACTGAAGTGTTTACATGGAGAGTGACAGATCGTTAGAATTATTTACCAGGAGTTTGGGCCATTTCTCCATGACCAGGCATGTTAAATTGAGGCTAAGATATTTTTCTAACAAAACAGATTATCTGAGCATTGTCTCTTCAGTGGCTTGAGCTCAGTGAATAGAAAGATGATGTGTTTATGTGTGAAGAAACATGGAAATGGTATCTTTCTATTAATGACATTATTCTATATGTTATAGTTGTGAACCCTCACACAGTGCACGGCCTGAAGGTTACCTCAGAAAAATCACTGCTTACCAGCCTGGTGCAGCCTGTAGTACCTTCTGCCCTGGGCATGGACATGAGGTTACACATCGCTGCCTTCTCCCTGGCATCCATGCTGCGTGACTGACACCTGCCTTTGCGACCACATGAACGAGACGCAGTGCTGGTGTCAACTTCAGCCAAACAGTCAGGAGCCAGATAATGCTTCAGGCAGCTTGATTTGAGCAGATGTCCCTCCATCCAAGCCCCAGCACAGTGATATCCTTCCCAGTTAGGTGTTTGGGGCCACCACTCAGCTCTGGAGGAAGGTGGGAGGTGTCTACTGAGCTGTGCTGGTGCTGGGACAGCTTCTTACCTTGGTGCAGAGCTGTAGTGCTATAAGGGCACGATCGCAGCCAGGGCTGCTCTACCAAGGACTGTACAGAGGCCAGGCACAAAAAGAAAAAGTGGGGATCCTTTTTCTGAAGTTTATAATTAAAAAAACCAAAAACCAAAAAACAAAACAACCCCTCCCACCAAAACAAAACAAAAAACAATGAAACAAACACCCCCCGCAAAAAAAAAAACAAACAAAAACCCAAACCCCACCAAACGAAATAAAACAGCCCCTCAAAAAACCCACCCAAATGAGTAAACTTCCACATGCTCTTACTGTTGGGGTTTTTTTTTCCTTAGTAGGAAAATATACCTATGGCCTGTCAGAAGAAAAACTATTCTTGTACTCTTTAAACTTACTTTTCCATGAAACGGTTGTGGAAAAGCAGAGGAGAGGTTGTTTCCTTTCCACCTTTTACATTTATTTTCATCCTTTTTTCCCTACTTCTCATGTGGCATAAAAAATGAAGTGTCTATCTTCCGTTTTTTTTTCTACTGCTTTTGCTTTAAGTTGCTGTCAAAAATATCCAAGCAAAAATTCATAAAATGACATAAATGTGATTTCAACAGAAAGAAAGAAGCAAGACGTCTCAGAACAAATACATCCTAACAAATATTTGCCAGCGTTTTCACAGAAAAGAACAGTCAGCTGAAAAGGCAAAGCAGCAGAAGTCTCTTTTCCACACACTGAAATGGCTGAATAAGCTACACAGAGCAAAAATGACTTTTCTGCCTGCAATTCGCGGAGTCCCAGGACAGCAGCCCACACCTGGGGGCGACAGAGCTGTGGCAGTTTGTCATCCTTGAGCTATTTCTCCAAGCTCAAAGGAGAGAGGGGTGATGCCGTTTTCTGTCTATGGCAGGAATTGTTTGAATTATTTACAATGGACGGAAGGACAGCTCAGGGGGAGAGGATGGCGAGGCCAGTGCAATGCTATAGGCATTGATCCTGCCAGGAAAAAGAACAAACTGACTTGCAGTATGAAGGGTGGTCTTACGAATGCGGAGGGAGGGCCATTTTCCAATGTTATCTTGACAGTCTAGAAGAGGACTTGATGTATATTATTCAAGTGAATGCATTTGTAGCGGTAGTGTAGTCTAGGGGTACCATATCTCATTACAGATTCTTGTCTTCTTCATTTCCTACGTATTCGTGTCCTCCAGTCTACAGTATGATGGAAGCTGTGCAGCAAACTCCGTGCATTTGCAAAATATATCTCCCCAAAGAAAAGTACCAGTTTTTCACTGAATTGCCTGTAAGAACAGATCAAAAGCAGAGGAAGGGTGGAGAGCTGAGGGCTGGCCAGTCTCTGGGATGCTCCACAGAAAATCAAGGAAGGCAGCTGCAGCATCTGCTCTTAGTAACAGGGGAAGACCAGGAGTAGTTGGCATTAAGACCATAAAGAAACAGTTACACTGGCGACACATCTGCTACAAGGTCTGCCTTACTCATTTTTCCACCAATGTACTCGTGTTATACAATTTTTGATTCTTTTAATTAAGCGTTTCAGGAGAAAATAATAGGATCCTAAAGCCTCATGTATTTTAGAAAAGGTAGTAGTAAATTGTGCAGTTTTGACCTTTTCAGCTTTTTGTAATTTGATTGGCTGTCTGTTCTTTTCCCTCCACTATTTACAGCTGCAGTGAAGTGTGCAGAAGGGGTAGGATGGCTAGCCAGCTGAAATACAGAATATTTAAAAGGTTAAAATGCTGCAACATACTGGTGCCTTCCACAGAGTATATTGGCATTATAAATTTCTCTGCGTTGATCACATAAAGGATTGAGAAATTAAATGACTTCATGAATCACTTTCTGTGGGACAACAAATGTGACCAAAATGGGGAAAAATGGTATCACCCTGACCCCAGATCTGGGAAGCATATTTTTTTTGTGTTTATTATTTCTGCGGCAGTAATAGATGAGGACTCCCTCTGAAGCACAGGATCATTTTAGCAGGTGCTGAGTATCTACAAGTGCCACAAAGACAAGCCCTGCCCCAGAAAGCTTGCAATCAAGGCATCTTGAATCCATTCAACAGGTGACTAAATAGAGGTGGTGACCTTCTTAGGAATAAATATTTCTTTTTTAGCGTACCAGAGGGAGATCTTAGGGAAAACACAGTATACTTTGAAAGTAATTCCTTAGCAGATGGAGACGGTAACATAGAGACATTAATAGCCATGTAATGAGTCCAGAGGGCATCTGAGGGGCAGCGTCAAACAATTTGGTACCCAGGCAATATGCTGAGGAGTTTGACAGAAAGCTAGCAGGGCAGCGGGAGATCAAGAGAATCTCAGACCAGAATGACAGCTGGGACACTAATAACTGAAAGAAAAAATCTTCAGGTTTTGGTGCTTCCCTTTGTCACCAATAACAAGTCTGGTGAACAGTGTTGAGTTCTGTGCACGCATTTCTGGTGGGAAAGGCTGCTTAGGGCAAATCTGAAGAGAGGTTTCTCAGGAAAAAAAAAAAAAAAAAAAAAAAAGACCCCAATTTTTAGTTTCTTTAAAAAAAAAAAAACAACAAAACTGGAGCCCTTCTTATTTCAATAACAGTAATAGTTCTGAAAACTTAGAAGTCTCAGCTACCAGTGAGTTACTGTGTTTACCTGGACAAGGAAGTAGGTTGTGCTCTTTAAAAACGTCTTTTTATCAATCTTCCCAACTACCTTTGGTGTAAAATGGTTCTCCAGCAACAGTGAATAGCTCCATCCAGCATTCTTAGTATTTAAGTACTGTTTGAGTATTTGTTGCTTATTATCTGTGTCCTCCTGAGCATGACAACCTGAGAAAGCTGTGACTGCTGCAGGAGGTCTGGTGGGCCTACAAACCAGTTTGCATTATTTTAAAGAGCAATCTTTAATCTAATGCAATCTTCTGGCCTGGCTGCAACCACAGCAGTAAGTTGAGTGCCATTTGACTTGCAGCAGCTTTGCACCTTTTCAAACGAAGGGCAGACCCAGCAACACCTACCTGGAGGGCCTGGAAGACCTGCTTGTCCTGGAAAGCCGTCCATTCCCGGGTCACCTGCTGGCCCACGAACTCCACTAGGACCTGGGTATCCAACACCAGGAGAACCAGTTTCTCCACGATGGCCCTTGGAGCCAGGCAATCCTGGCAGTCCTTTTTCACCTGGGAAACCTAGCCCACCATCACCCTGCGCACAGCAAAGACAGTTACAGCGGGAAATCAAAGAAGTGTAGAAAGAATACACATTGCTATCATTTTAACAAATGTGTAAGAGTTTGGTTGGTTCTGTGCAAGGCGCAGATGGGCCTGGGAAGGTACATGGAAACTGCTGTAAATTATCCATCATTATTTCGAAATGAAGAAAAACTCAGCGACTACTTAAAATAATATTTTATGTTGTAGTTGCCAAAATGTAAATATTCTGAAAGACATATACTTTCTTTTTAATTAAAAAGATTCTGATGTGATTTTTCTGTTCTAAGATTTGACTCACAGTTATGCCTA
>VWYH01005887.1:1084236-1094872 GCA_013399365.1 Pampusana beccarii
TCTCCCCTATCAGCACCACAGCTGCTCTGGGATGGCCTCTTGTATTCACCCTTCTCTTCGGGGAAGATGGAAAGACATGATTGAGGCAGGCTGTGAGGTTTTGAAGGTGCTGAGCTTAGCTCTGCTTCCTGGGCCCTGGAGGACAGTTGCTGTGGGTGGCGGTGGCTTGGTTTGCCTTGAGCGCTGAGGATGGGCAACATCCGCTCCTGCTCAACTACCGCCACAGCCCTCACCACCCCTCTGCCCCATTTTTATTCTACAGTCAGCCCATCCGCAGAAAAGATATCAGCATTATTTTATATATATATATATACAGTTATATGGAGATATAATTTAGTGAAGCAATTGTTTAGGTCTCCTGAGCAGGTCACCCCATGACTCCAGCTGCCCGAGCAGGACTGGAGTGGCTCACTGGGAGGGACAGTTTCTCCTGGCTGGTGGTGGCCCCTCACCAGGCCGGTGGTGGCTGCCCCTGAGCAGGTCTCGCTCAGCAGACAGGGACCGTCCCCGGGTGAAAGAGGGAAACTGCCCTCTACGCCTTCTGCCCCCGAGGCAGAGCTAGAGATGAGCAAAGGCGGATGCCAGGTTTGGGAGGGTGCAGGCCCATGCCCAGTGGGCACTGCCGCCCCCCATCAACAGCGCCGGGCTGCTTCATTTTCATCTGCTGATCAGATATATTTACTTCTCCGGCATTTCCCTAACCAGAATTGACTGCACTATAATTGCCTATTTCTTTGGTCCATTGGCTGTTAACCTTGAAGTGCGGCGGGTGGAGGCGGGGAGGCCCTCCCTGTCAGGCCTGACCCCGGCCGTGCCGCAGGCTGCCATGACAACGGCGACAGATGTCAGCCATGCCGCCCGTGCCCCCCGGACCGGGAAAATCGATCTTGCGACGGCGCCGTCGCGCACAGCCACCGACCTGCCAAGTGTTCCCGGCTCAATCATTTGTTTCATCTAGCGGGGAGAGGAAAACATAAAAGAAATGAAATGAATTTGACCTCTGTCTTTCGAGTGACTCCGGCACTGCGCTGAATCCTAGCAAGCGCCTCTTATGAATTTGAAAAAATTACATTAGGAATAACATTTTGAAGTGAAATGACTCTTGTAATGTCAACCCTCCAGAAACATGTTATTTCAAATGTCAGATACGTAACAGTCATTTGCTATTTTCCGTATGTGTCCGGAGGTTATCTTCACCTCGGGTGCATTTCAGGTAAATTATTATAAAGAATCTGCCTGTAAAGTACACAAAAAGGTATCGCCTGTTTTTTTGCACCGCCCCAGTGAGGAGATTTGCTTTGCAGCTGCATTAGAGCATTGCCACGATGAGAAGACAATAAACAATGCTCCAAATTGACAATATCTCTCCTTTTTCAAAACTGTAACAAGGTGGCAGAGCCTTCTGGGTCCAGGTAACCCGGCGGGCAGCGGATCCTGGGGTGCAGGGATGGGCCCCCTGCATCCCCCCGGGTCTCCTGGGCTTTGCTTGCTGCATATGCAAATTTTTTCATGACCAAACTCTACAACTCCATGCTAACGTTCGCCAATGCATCAATGTCATCCCAGCAATGTTACGCATGTGTCTGACAAATAGGGAAAAACCCAGACCCCGTGGGGTTTGGTTCATGCCTGTCACTGGATGGACCTGCTGGCAGACTTCAGAGGCAGCCCCTCCCAAATCTGTAGAAATGGATAAACCTCTAAGATAACCTTGTCGTTAAAAAAACCCACAACCAACCAAACAAACAAGAGAACCCTCCAAAAAAATTAGAAGGTGATTATAGTAAAAAGAATCTCTCAAGATTTTCAATATGACGTCTGTCTCTCTGCTGTGGGATATTTTATTGCATTTTTGCCCTCAAGTGAAGCTGATGGGAGCCAGGCTTGCAATTTAAATCAATAAGAACCCTTTACCATGGCCATAAAATACTTGGCTGAACCTTTGAAGTGGCCACAGTTGAATGCGCAGTGCACACAGCCTAAATGCTCCTTGAGATGCATTGTGTCAGACCATGGCTAAAGCTGCACTCCAAGGAAGCGATGCCCAAGAAACTTCTGGGAGCAGGGCACAGGCCCAGCCTCTCCAGGGTGCCAGTGAGGTTGCTGTAAGCCAGTGCACATAACTGGCATGCTGCCCCATGCCGCAGATGTCCAGTGTGCACACTCCTGGCTTGATGGGTTTCCTGGGGTGGGACTCAGGATTGAAAACACCAGCATGTGTTGTTGCACCTCTTGGCAATGGCTGGGGAAACACAAGGTAACCGCAGCTGTGCCAGCAGTGCATCCAGGGCCAGGTCCTCAGTTACATAAATCAATGTTTTTGCACAGAGGAGTAGGTCTGAATGACCCCAGATGATGTGTAGTCTTTGCAGGATGAATTATACCTGCCTGAATGTATGTCTATCTACCTTTTGGCATGTGCATGCATGTATACATCTCTACATGTATGCAGGTAAAAGTCCATGTAAAAGCAGAAGATGCTCTGAAGATACAAGCCTAGTTTGAATAACATGAAACATTTGGCCATTTTATAGTTAATATTTAATACTCACAGTTAGGATATCCAAATGAAAGGCTGGCCCTTTACCCTTCATGCAAAAAGCAGCAGGAAAACAAAGTTTAAATCCGTGCCCTGACTTTGTGGTTGTTTATGATAAGTCTATGTTTTTTCTTTCAGTTTGTATAGAAGATTTTTGTTTGAAGAAACCGAGGACCAAGCACTACTTTATTACTGGATAAATTATACTGCTAAAACCTCTGGCCCAGTGGCAGCGAGGGGAGAAGTGGATGAGGTAGATGTTTTGAGGACATAAAATGCTGGTTCTTCCAGAGAAACAGGGAATATGTTCAGAAGCAGCTTAAAATGCACATACTACAAAGAGCACTGTATGCCCTCTGGTTGCAGCTCCCTGGCGGTAGAGAGAGTCCTGCCCTGTCGGTCCATCCTCAGGCTGCCAAATCTTGCCTGGTTTGGGACAAGCAGTCCAGCTGGCTGCACTGCTTGTTCTATTTTGTTCCCTTCAGTGAGGGCTCGATCCAGTCCAGTGAGGTTCAGCTCTTCAGCAAATATGCTAAGAGGGAAGAAGGGAGTTTTCCTTTCTGTCCTGTACATTCACAGTTTGGCATCGTGCTACTCCCAGTGTACCTTAGTATTACAGAGGGAGCAGCAGCATGTGTAGAAATCTTATATGCTCAGCAGATTGTAAGAATGCGGGCTGAAAAAACCTCAATGTGTATCATCTACAGGCATTGCTATCACGTCTAGTAGGTCTGTTTAATTTTGTTGGGTGGGTTTTTTTGTTTGTTCGGTTGGTTTTGTTGTTGTTGTTGNTGTTTTTGTGTTTTTTTTAATATATATATATATATATATATATAAAAAAAGTTAGGCTTACCGTATTTTCAGGGGCCTGATTAGCTTTGGAACTTGACTCTGCTACATTTTTTCTGTAACACATTTGTAAGAAACCTACGTGTTTCTGCAGCTCCAGGAGCATGTCAGCAGTCATGGGTGTACATTCCCTGTCAAACATGACCTTCTGTGTCAATTTGTGTGAGGAAATGTATCTCTGCGTACGTCCACGTTGCAAACCACAGGCTATTCACATAGCGTTCATATAGATGTATGTTTCTTCTGCACTGAGGAACACAGTACAGGTGTTGTTCCACAGTATTTTGACATAAAAATAGCTGAAATAAGTGACTGCTGTTTTGCTCCACTGAGAAGTTTTGCTCAGTTATGACTAGCTCGCTCCAGTGAACTTCTGTTGCCTTCTCTTGCCTTTACTCAGCCTATATCCTTCAACTGTTTTAGCTAACCCGAAGTGTCCTGATTACAGACGTCATGCTTTGCTGTCTCTTGCCCTGGACGAATTCAGCAGCAACATGCCCTTGGGTGCAAATGGGAGAAGTAAAACCCTCAAATTACCTAGATAGACTCAAAAACATTTTTTCTATTCTAGAAAATATCACCAAGAGCACATCCTAGCTCAGAGTCCTAAACTCTGCGTCTTCAAGGATAAACAATATGATGGGGAAATATTCAGATGGAGGAGGATAAAATGTGATTTGTTTCATTGTATTGTATCTGACAGTAGTGTTTGTCCTAATTCACATCTTGTTTACTAGTTAGGCAGTGTTAGTTTGGATATGTGACTGTGGATTTAAAAAATTCTTCTTGTTTCATCCCATAGCTGGAGACTCCATGTGCCTGGGCACAGACACCTGAGAATTTTTTTAAAAAAATATACACCTAGACTTGTGGTTAGTTTATCTGTTTATATTTCTCTGTATATCTTATTCCTCTTCTTCCTTGGACTAGGCTGGCAATGAAAGGCACTTCTCTCTCACGGGACATCTGACAAGAAGACACACAGAGCTTTCTGACATGGCCACTGAATGCCTCCCTTCAGTCTCTACCTTACATAGACATGACTGTTCAGAGAAGGAGACTAAATAAAGGTCTAGATTTTACCATCTTTAATTTGATATAGGGGGCCTTTACAATTAAGGAAGGAAATTGCCATGACTATTCTATTTCTTCCCAGGAATTTTTCTGCAAAGCTGTCAAACCAAAATCAGACACAATAAAAGAACAGAAGGATTCCTAGTCTGTGCTGGGTAAACTGCCCCAGTACCACTTCTGGCTTGGGGTCAGTTTTCTGTCTTCCTCCATAGCAGGAGAAAGAAGGATGGAAATGGACTTTTGAAACAGCGAAATTCTCTAATCTCAACTCGGTCTCACAAGTAATGGCTGGGATTCCTAGCAGGGACACCAGGGAGACAAATCCTACAGCAGAAGGGACTGTTTCACTTCATTTTTATGTAATTCGGCAGTTTCTGAGTGGTGCCTCATAGATTTTGCTAGCAAACCTCACAAGTCCTTAGGCAGAACAACTGGCAGAAGGAAATTCTTGAGGACCAGCGCTTATGGATTATCCTAAAGCGTTTTGTGGAAACGTCTCCTGGTAGTCACGTCGTGTTAGTGCCAGCACAGCGATCTACAGTCAGTCTCCCGAATTAGACATACATCCGTCTTATTTGTTTGAACAGCGTGTAAATGTCTTTTCCCTCCTCACACAAGCACAAGGTGAGGTTCTTGGTTCATCTTGAAAGCCATTACTTTTGCTCTGGATGCCCAGTCTGGGAAAAGAGCCGTGCACAGGCAGAGGGGCAATGGTCAGAGTCATCTGGAGTGGCTAGTTACCCTCTTGGGAGACACTCCGTAACTATCTTTTCCTCTAAATCTGCTAGATAGATCTCTAGAAACTGGTGTCTTTTCCTAGTTCTGGGCCTTGTGGGTGTGATCCCCTGAGTGCAGGCACACTCAACAGCATGGTCTTAGCACCTCTGAATTAATTCCTCTGCTTTCCTGATTCCTCGGCTGCTTAGGCCCCTTTCCCTAGGCTCCATGTGCAGGGAAGCTCTAGCAGCATCCCAAGAGCAGCGGATCAGGAGGGAAGGATATTCTTAGTCCCAGACACTTCACTGTTAACAAATTGCTCTAGAAAGAGCACGAATCCTGACCACAGCTCTCCTATAGTTTGATCTTGAGCAAATTGTAAACCCAAGATTCAGTGAGTTTTCTTCCAGCCTGCCTGCATTTGAACTCTGCTTTCTTTTGTCCACGTACTCCTTGTTTCAGGCTTTACCATCAACCTTCTCCTTAGCAGTAGCGGGGAGAGGTATTCAAAGACAAAATCCAGTAAAATACATTTGTTCCCATAGGAAAGAGTTTTCCACGGCTGACAGCTTGTTTGCTTCTGCAGTAAAATGTATGCCGTAATCTATAAATGAGTTTGCAGTCCAACGTGGGGTGACATTCTTCAATGAAGGTCACAACACTATATAGGGGCATTGACACAAAACAGGTTACATAGAACAAAATGGAGTTTGCGGTTTGACATAGACATATCCTCAATCTGTCATACTGTTTTCTGCCTTAACTTGATGGTCAAAGTAGCTGGCCAGGTGTGAGTCGGGAGGTGATCTATGTCTCTTCAATAGCCACAGTAATTTCCTTGTCTCTCCTCAAACTCGCCCCTGTTCCAAGATGATGGCAACACTGGTCTCTTGTGCGACCTTCTGATCGATGGAGTGACAAGCTATTTCTTTCTCAAGTGAGTCCTAATCTCCTATTATGCCACAAGTACACAGGCTACTGTGATAAAAGCTTACAGTCTATGACACGTGGTCAAAACAATTATTTTGGTAGTTGTTCCCTATGGATTTGGGCTGTGACATGTGAGGTGACTAAACTAATCCCAGGAGCAAAGGGATTCCTAAAGTGAAATATGATTTAGAGGGCATTGGCTGGGAATGCAGTAAATGATTCAGTACATGATTCTTAAGACTAGTCAGCTCTGTTGTTATCTGCCTTTCATTGTGCTCTCGTACTTGACTTTTGAGTTTATAGTTTTCTTAGCCCAGGAGCATTTCTGGGTGGGTGTTGCCCATCATTTTGTTAGACACGTCCAGCGCTTCTCAGGATTTGCTTCTCATAAATCAAAGTTATCTGATCTGTTCTATTGGCACAGAATAGTTTATGAGATGCGGAAGTTTAATTTTCAGTCCGCTTGTAACAGCCTGTTGACACAGGATTCTCCTAGGCCATGTTTGTTCTACCTGGAAACAGTTCAGATGATGGGATTTCCACCACAACTCTTTTGTGAAAACTTTTTATCCAAAGAAATCCTCCTGCAAATTTACTGTCAAGTAGAAGGTCCTCTCTGAAGCTGTATGATCGTTTTCATCCATTTAGAAGGGAAAAGGTTGCTGTCCCAGTTTTGTGGAAGGAGCAATGAGGACAGCAGGTAGCTAGCTTGTTGCAGGCTGCATGAGAAGCTTGTGACAGAGCAGGGACCTGAACACCTCACATAACTGCTGGGCCAGCCAGCATTTGTACAGTTTTACCCAGTTATGTCATGTTGTACCTAATGAAGGCTTCCTCTCCAGCCTTGAGCTGACACCCTTCCATGGCCAATGATGAGCTGCTGTTAGGGAGAAACAATTTTTGTATGATGCAGACCCTAATTCTTCACTCTCTTAGGCTCGGCTCAGCACCTTAGAGTGCTCCAGGTCAGGGTTCATTTATAACAGCTGGACCTCTAGCAAGGCAAAAAGGCTGCATTGCATAACGGAGTGCTGTTGTGTTAGGCCTTATTTCCATCCACTTCTTCCTCCTGAACCCATCTTGATGTGTCCATTCTCATTAGTCATGGAACCACAGACAAAGCTGATGCAGAAAGGTGTTGTACCATCTCTGCTACCTGTGTGGCACTGTCACTGCGCAGGGGGTATTCTCCACTGACCTTATCCATGAACTTTAGAGACACTTTGTGCTAATTACACAAGATAACATGTATGAGAATTTGGACTCTGAATTTTGGGTTTCTTGTTTGGTGATGAGAAAACCATTATGCAGACCTGGTCATGTCTGTGGGACCAGGCTAAGTTAGTGACTCCACTTCTTTCAGCAGGTCCAGCAGATTCCTGCCATAAGACCTAGAATTGTTTGTATTCAGCTTCTGCTCAAGTACAACAAACCATGCCTAGAAAAAATGGCTTTGCTTGATCTGCTGAAGATCCTATAGCCCCCGCAGGCAGATTTTCTTGGCAACTTTCTTCCCACAGTGGATATTTGCCCTTCCTGAAGTTGTCAGGCTTTGTTACTGGGCAAACCCCTACAGTCTGCTCCAGGATCCTCTAGCCTCTTCAGTATCCCAGTTCTCTTTTCAGATGGTAATTGGGACTGTATCTGTGTTAATGGATCCAGGAACATATCAAAGTTATTGAGTCTTGATATGTTTCACACGTATGTGAGAACAGGCTGCGTACTGACTTCTCTTCTGCTTCCACACTGGTTTTCACGGAAAGAAAAATTCTGTATTTGGGCCACCAAAAGATAGGGGCATCCTTAGCCCTATCAGCTAAGTGCAGGTATTGCCCACGTAGCTGGATTTCAAGGAGATCATTTCATAGGGCCTCTCTGTGATACCTTTAAGAATTTTGTTTATAGATTTGCCACCCTGCAAACTGTTATATTCTAGTCTCTAACTGGTCTCTTTGGCTCTCTGACATCTCTTGTTATAGTAACTTCCTCCCATTTACCTTCAAGTCAAAGAATGAAGGGCCTTTATTCACTTAGAATGGATCTAATATAGTAAAATCCCACTGTCTTCCAAATGTTACTTCCAGTTCCTCAGTTCAAGATCAACCCAAATTTAATTGATGATTTTTCCTTACTTATCAATTCCTTTTGTCCCTTGGTTATATTTGTAACTTCTTTATGGATATGATCAGCAGGTAGAAAGATGCCCAGTGTTTTACAGGTTTGATCTGAAGGGCTGTTTAGATGGATATGCTAATTCTGATGGAAAGAAGCATAAACCTGCTAAGCAATCAGTGCAAAAATATGAAGGTGAAATAGAGTTTTTAACGTTTCTTTTTCCCAGTCAAAGCATGTGTGAACATTATTCATACTACAGTCTCAGGAGCACTATCTATTGTACATGGCTTGATGGTTCTGTGGCCAAAATAGCTTTGTTTTTTCATTTTCACACTTTTTTTTTTTTTTCCTGAAGAGAGAAACTGTTAAAGACTAGCTCTTTAAGAAAATAACATACTTCATAATCTGTTTTCATTCTAACAATTGAACTCCATGATCTTAAGGGTCTTTTCTAACCTAAATGATTCTATGATTTCTTAGTGAAGTGATGAAGGCTGATGCAGTTACCCTCCCTATGTTCATTGACCTTCGTGGCACTTAGTTAAGTGCATTTTTTTGCTTCAAAATGTCCACTTCTTGTCCTGTTATCCAGAGACTGCTTTTTAAGCTAGGCTGCCAGCATCTTTTGACGATAGCTTCGCTTAACAGGGAAATACTTGACTGCAAGATGCACATTTAAAACGTAATAATTTCTTTCCTGCATTTATAACATAAGATGAAAACCAGACCAACGCTGGGAGGCTGTTAGGTGCAGTATCTCCAAACTACTTAAAAAAGCAGATGCTCAGTTGCTCGTGTTCATAAAATAGAAGCCGAAATTATCTTATCTAAGCCGTTCTTAGCAGTTGTCCTGCAGAGATATTGATCCTTGGCTGCTCATCTAATGAGCAAACTACACAGTGGACCACAAGTGCATTTCAGTTTTATGTGTAAGTGCTGTAAATGTTATTTTCAAAGTTAATATATCATTTTTGGCATTTTTACAGCAGCTTATTTAAAGTGTTATTAATGTTTAGAGATGTGATTTGGGGTTTATTTTATGGGTGTTTGACTCAGTTTAAAACTCTTTATCTCCCTCTCCTCTGTGATTAGGCTGCATATAACACTTGGAGCTGCTTGCTTCATTTTGTGTTTGTCCCCGGTTGTTTCATTAATCTTATTTGCTCCTTAGGTCACTTCTGCTATCCTAGTGGAACAGTCTGGTTCCGAAATTGTAAGCTTCTGTGACTTAAAGGCGTCAACAGGGTCAATTTCCAGACTGCAGAAACTGCAGAAGGCATGTGGCCGAACCTGAAGGACAGGGACTTGCCCTCCTCATGGGTTTGGGTTTGTGCTCGGGCAGTGCTCCAGTGCAGGATAGGACACACACTGCACCAAACCCAGAGCACCCCAGGGAGCCGTTCAAACCCTGCGGCTCCCCTCCAAGCCACAGGCCCTCCCTTGTTTCCACCTTTCTCTGGAGGAAGTAATTTTGCTTCTGTCCTGGATTTCAGGAGGACAGCCCTGCCTTTGTTCTGTGGGTGGTCAGGAGCAAGCTCCAGGCTTCCCAACCCACCTCCTCCTCCCCCAGAGAGAAATAAACAGGAGTAGGGCAGCACACACACCCCCACACATGAGTTTATAGCAGGGACAGCCAGCAGAGAGCTGTGCTGGGAGGTCTCAATCCTTCAGCTCTTTTGGATAACTGTGTCATCCACGTTCCTCTCTTTGCCTTGGTGGATTGAGAGTGCAAAGCACAGGCCTGTTGAGTGAGCTGGGCTGGCATCTGCTGCAGGGAAGTGTGGTACCAGGTGCTGCGGCAGGTATCAGAGACAGGTCCTTGGGACCTGGTCCTGTGCTCAGACATCATAACCAGCTTTGCAGACAGTCCAGTATGGCGAACACATGCAAAGCCGAGTTTATCAGATCCCAGAAAATAAGAGGATGTGGCCTTACACTACACATCAGCATGTTGTTGAACCATCTACAGATGCTCCTGGATGGGCACCGTAAAGTGAGAGGTACTGTCACCCCTTTGAGTAGCCGAGGTGTCACGGTACAGCTCCTGAAAGAAGAGGCTGAGCAGCAAAGGATGGCAGTTCCTGTAATTTCAGCATGCTTGACACAGGCAGCCCTCTGACATTCCTCAGGGTGAACCGAAGCCTCCCCCCCGCAGCATGTTCAGGGCACCTTCCAGCAGAGCATGTAAGCATGTGCTTAGTACTTAATGCACGGATGGTCCCAGTGAGCTGCAGGCATGTGCTGAAATATAGATGAGCATTTGAAGTGCTCAGCATCTTGGGGCTATCAAGCCCCAGATGGATCAATCCCCAGAAATTATTCAAATTGTGTGTTTCCAATTCCATGTGGTAAAAAAAAAAAAAAAAAAAAAAAAAAAAAAAAAAAAAAAAACAATAACTCCAAAGAAAAAAA
>VWYH01005887.1:1094917-1107417 GCA_013399365.1 Pampusana beccarii
ATTAAAAAAAAAAAAAAAAAAAAAAAAAAAAAAAAGAAAAAAAAAAAAAAAGAAACATTATCTCCATTGCAAAGACAGAAGAATTAAGGTACACAAAGAGGTTGAAGAACTTACTCAATGTCAAGACACATGTCCTCGGGGGATACCCAGAAACATAACCTAACCTGTTTCTTTCTGAAACCCACTCCTGTTCTCAGACGCTTTGATACCCCTTCACTGTTTCCACACTGTTCTTGTTACAGCTGGTACCTATCACCAAGCTGGAAATCTGAATGTAAAATCCATTTAAATGACTATGCTGTTTGCAGCTTTCTGCCCTGCATAGTTTTGTTGTGTCTGTTGTTTCTGCTATTCGTCCCACATTTTAGAGGACAAGCCAGTCAGTGGGTTAGGTCACAAAATGTTTTTCATCTTATTTAAGTATGTCTCTATTAAAATGTAAACTGCTTTCTGCCCCTCTGTGGGGAAAAGAAACAAGAAAAAAAAAAAAGCAACAAAAAAGCCTACTCCTATAGGTGCAGTAAATTCATGGCAATTTTCCCCAATTGAAACTCCCAACTTTGTGTCTTAGCATCATATACAGCATAATTTATAAAAGTGTGAGCAACTGCAGAATTGTTCTCCTAATAGGTTCTGAAGATTCCAATTTCCATTCTGCCACACAAGACTGAAAATCCACTTGTGCTCAGTTATCTGTATCTTTGCCTCATCCTCAGACTGCATCAAAAATCAGGTTCAGGTGCAGGTTAAGAGCATGCATTTACCTCAGGAATATGGGACTTATTAAATATCTCTACACAATTAACATCACCATATCAATAAGAATTATCATTATGTCCTGTCAATCAGGTGCTGAATTTTGCTTCAGGGAAACAAAACAATTTAAATTATAGTAAGTGCCCCCCCTTCTTTTTTTACATGCTTCTCTTAAAATTGGATAATTATGTGCCTTTTCATTAGATTCCTCTAAGCATAATAGATCACGATATTCACCCTTTGACCTTGGTGATGAATGTTTCTGGTGAAAATATGTGACAAGCAGTGTTCTAATGAGAATAAAATACTGAATAACTGTGAGTCTCACATAATGAAAGAACAAAAGCGAGAAGCACAACTACTTTTAAGGTTGCAGTGCAAAATGTGTTCATACAGCAATTCTGACGAACTGGAAAAGCAACCTTTTCTTTTTAAGATTGTACCAACAAACTTTTGTATCAGACACAGAGACAAAGGCGAGAAAAGACAAAGGAATCTTTGTATTCTGTGTAAACGCTGTAGGAACAGGAGAAGTGGTCTCTCTCTGTGCTGTCTAGGCAAGCTGCTACACAAAGCTCTGCTATTAAGTTTTCCTAAACATCTCAAAATTTTATGTGTGTATTTACACTATAAAAGAACTATAAATTCAATTTGTTTCCAATAATTTAGAGTGGGGCTAAGTAGGTCAAATTATCCCTCATGCAAACTGCCACACACAGTAGTCAGTAAAGTTACAACACTGGTGATTATTATTCAGCATGTTTATAAAGAATTATTTTTGTGGACTGACAAAGATGACATACCAGTCATCAGTGCCAAAACAGTGAGGGAAAAAAGGAGAGTTGGCTAAACTAGAAATTGTGAGCAGCTACTTTTTTTTTTTTTTTTTTTCCCCCCTGTTTTACATCTCTGAACCCTACTGCTGGTTTTCAAAAGCAAGCTCAGACCAGGGTTACTTACACTCACCTCTGCTGTGGTCGTTTAAACCCTAGTCTCATCAGAGCACTGACCACAGCGAGAGTTTTTGATTTAGAAGATAGTTATCTTCCGGTTTTGTTCTATCTTGGTTTTCCATGTGTTGCTGGGGTTTTTTTGCACTTTGTTTGATGTCAGGAAAATGTTTATAGTCTGAATTATCATCTCTTCTAACCAAACTTGCAGTCAACTTCTGAAGAAAAGTTTTTGCTTCCTTTTTCTGGCTGTGGTTCATCTCTGATTCGGGGTCAGCTGTTCCTTAGCATGTATTACTAACAGAAATGTCTTTTTGTCTGAAATCCTGTTCCCAGAAGGACAGTGAGTGTTTTGCTGTAGACTTTTGGAACAAGGATTTCGGCTACGCCCCATGTCAGGCTCTCCTTTGAGTTACTACATTATTTCAGTTATTGGCATAACATTACTCCAAACTGAGGACTATGTGATGGGGATGGAAAATTGGCCTCTTACCTTTATTAATCTTCCAGAATATTTTGCTCTAAATTATTGCTGCTCTTCTTTAACAAAATGAATTAACACAAAATATTGATAAGGAACAACACCTAAAATTTTCCCAGTAGTAAAACTCTCTAAGTAACTCCATCTGAGGCCGGACCTGCTGCTCACACTCATGAGGAATTTGAGGGCCACAGCCTGCTCCAACAAAATGAGATGAAAAGTCAGGAGATTTGTACGGTAATTTGACAACAAAAGGAAAAGCCAGCATAAGTATAAAGGCCTGTTTCTCCTTCCCCGTGTCTATAAGCACCATGGACAATAATGCACTTTAAGGGAATTTAAAGGATGAAGGAGGCCTAACGGGCATGCTGTGCTGATAAGCAGATGCATTTTCCATGCTTCCTGCAGGATGGCCTGGAGAGTTAATCCACAGTGGGGAAAGATGTGCTGTGGAAGCTCCTTTCCACCATCAACCCTTGCCTGGTGGGTTAACCCCTCCATCAGCTGGACCACGTGTGGTGGGGGCTGCACCAGGGAGCGCTGGGGAGGGCTCTGCCCTCACACTCCCTCCTTGCTCCAAAGGGCTCTTGGCCCCGGGCACGTGTCTCGTCAGCTGTGAAAATGTCCAGAGAGGAAAGAAGATCACGCTTATAGCAAGGTCTAATGAAGAGAGTAGGTTTTGATTTTCGTGCAGGTGAATCATTAAAGGCAAAATAATCTTATTGATTGTTTGTTACAGTTGTCTGAATTGAGGGCTGTCTCCCAGCAGATTGAAATTTACTGTGACTGATGGGATCTCATAAACTCAGATGAAAAGGAGAATAAAAATGAAGGATCTTAAAAGAAAATTACCCCAAATAAAAGCGTTAGTGTCAGAAACAAGTAAATAAAAAGGTACTATATACATTAGCCAATGTTGTCTGCTTACCCAGTGACTGTCATTTAAATTTACCACAACAAATATTTTGACGTTATACTCCAGTGAATCTCTTTTTTTAAAAAAAAAAAAGGAAAGAAAGAAAACAAATACTTTGGTCTCCTGAAACTTTTACAGAATTCTGCTAAAGTTAATCTGCAGAGCAATGTTGTGGCTCACAGTATGCATATGAAGATGCTCATATCTACAGGATTGAAGTGATGTTAAGTCCAGATGTAGATGTTTTTAACTGGGTTTCCACGCTGTCTGTGTAGGTTTTGGGTCCCACCCATACTATTTTGAACCTGTCAGTCAAATTTGGCAAATACACATCAGAAGTATGGTAGCTCCTACACCTTTTGCAAAGAGAGATAGGAAAGACACGAGGTGGGATGTAATGTTATGGCTGGGCGGTACAGCATTTTTTTCCAGCAGAAAGGATCAGTCCTGGTCATGCCACACTGCTTCCAGCCATGCTGTGCTGTGCCATCTCCACCTCTGGGCTGGCTTTGGTGCCTGTCCAGCCCCTCATCAAGGCAGCTCATCTGAAGCAATAAGATGCTCAGCAGGCAGGAAAGGGACCTGCTTTTCTCCCAGAAGCAAAACACGACAACAAACAAAAAAATAAACAACACTCCCCCTTCCCCCCCCAAAAATCGAAGCAACCAAACCAAACCACCATTCAGTTTTCTTCCCTTTGCCAAGGAAAGGGGAGGGAAAGGATCGGAAAGGAAGGAACACAAAGACAGGCCCTAATGCTTGACTGTAAGAAAAGCTTTGGCTGGAGCTTACAGCTCCTTAGACATCAATACAACACACAAGCCTTTAAGAACCTGGCCTTCATGAATTCTGGTGTGAATGAAATGGGCGTATTTTTTAAGGAGCAAACCAAAGCTTGTAACATACCCCTGTTACCAGTTTCTTATGTGAAAAACCAGCAAAGAAAGGATTCATTAAGCAGTCATTTCTCTTCTTCATAGTGGCGACATGGGAGGCAATGAGAAACTCTGGAAGCCATTCGTTATTTTATCTATCTATCTATCTATCTATCTATCTATCTATCTATCTATCTATATCCTAACCTAGTACAAACGCATTTTCTGCTGGTGCTGGTCAGAAGTAGGAATGTCTCACATAAGGGACCAAAGACTTGTATAAACTACGACATTAATTTCAAGGAAAATCGTTTTCTTCCTTTTAACATTGCAGCTACCAGCAGCTCAAAGTGGATACTTGGAGACCTAGTGCTGGGCTAGGAAAACTTCATGGATACCTGAGGTTTAGTAAATATGCCATCAAGGATGTGGTAGGAGGTTGGGGGAGTTCCCCAGACAGCTGATAAACCTGATGGACTGACTTTTATTTGTGCTAATATATTGAAACCAACTGACCTAAAGGAAAGCCTACCTTCTCATGATAGGATTGGTATTTTTAAAGGATTTGAGACTGACTAATGCCTGTGGCTCTTCAAGCCCAGAATAAATAATGAGCGATTATGCCAATACTTCATATAAATAATACAATAGCTGCTGTTCTGGTTCATTTTATATCTTTGGTTCCCATCACAGATCCATTTCTTTTCTCATTCACTAAGCCTTTCCTTATTCTCTTGTGTATTCCTTCTCACCATTGATGTTTTTGGCTTGGACTGTACTATAGAGCTTGGCTACTTTTGTTAAGAGACACGGAAAAAAATCATCCAAGCAACTCACAAACCTGTGCCAGTAAAACTCCTGGTATAGACATAATTATTTTGCTCCAGTAATTTATTTTATTCGGAGAGCTGGCAGAACTCCACATAAGTTACAGCGACAACAGGACTTCTGCCAGCTTTACTGGCAGGACTGGCTGCCCGAGGTATTTCAAGATGATTTTAACAGCAAACCATTTCTAGGAGCAAAAGCCTCATTCTCCTTCATCTCAGACTCTCCTTTACTTTTCCCTCATTTTTGCTATAAGAATCACCCAATGCTAACCATAAATGTAGCTGACCCGGTATTAACATAATTTCACTGAATAAGCAAACAAGGACCAACTGTCTCCCAGGCAAGAAACCAGAAGTCGTTAGGGAGACAGTTAATTTAAAGAAACTCTGATATATCTCAGGGAAGATTTTTAGTATGTGATCAATAAATAACAATGAGCTCCAGATGTGTTTATTTGTGTCATTTACCTATCTGCTGAAACAGAAGTCTGTGGGATTTACAATAGGTTGGTAGGGGAACCTTTTATTGATTCCTGTATTATTTTTGAATTAAAAGTGTTGCTGTTGTGTGCAGAGGGAGAATGAGAGTCTATCCTTTTCCTCTTCTTATCAGAATTAATCAGAAACTCTGCAAGCAGAAGCTGATGATAGGTTTGCAGTTTTTTTTCTCGTATGGGTTATTCCTTTCGAGGGACAATGAAGAACTTGTTCTCCAAGTTTTCCCTTGCTGCAGTGGCACACAAGCCCCCGTTAAACGGCTCCATCAGCTTCCTCTGACCAGTCCTCATAATCACCAATTATGCTTCATAGCATTAAAACATGCACAACATTGCCCTCCAGCATCTGCAACACGTGCTTTTGTCAAACCCCTCTGATTTGCGCTGGGGCTTAAGGCATTCCTGAGCCCTGCGGTCACGCATGGAGCTCAGCCAGGTCTGCCCGAGCCCGTCAGGCCCATCAAACACACAGCCACCCTGCCGGTTTGGGGATCCCACTGCTGCTCTGTGTCCAGTCGTGCATCTTCCCTAATCCTGCATCTCCAACTCATTTTTTCCTAATCGTTCTTCTAAGTAAAGTTAGCAGCCATGCCCACTTCGGAAACAGTTTTGCTTAGACTAAGAAGCTGTCACAGTGCTGAGAAAGCTGCAGCTTTAACCAGATTTCATCTTTGTGTGTCACTGCTCATGTCAAAGTATAAATGTACTCAGACATAAGAGTTGTCCTGCTTTCATCAAGGGAGCCAGCCTGCCTTCGCCTAGTTCCGCTTGGTTAAGCTTGTTATTTAAATTGTTAAAATTGAGACATCGGCAGTAAATTTCAGAGAAGATATAACAATTATTAGATACAAGCAGGGCTCTTGTACTTGTGAACATATCATGCCCTCCATCCACACAGAATTAGCCACAAATAATTTACAGCAGTTTCTTTAAGAAGTGTGCCCCAAAGTACTTGGATGGCATTAAATCACAGTCATTCCCAACTGGATCATATTTCCAACTTCAAGATAGATTTGATGCTCGTCAGCACCGTGGCTCAGCACTCCAGGGGACTACCTTTTAAACGTGCCAGCTCTTGAAGAACTGAGCTTTGATTCCCAGTGCTGCCTCCCAGCCAAGAATGTGGGGGTCTGTGTCTTCAGTATGCCAGGCCAGGCAGCGCGGTCACCCCTTGGAGGGCGAGGAGGGTCAGGAGGATGTTCAGGTGACCCTGTGCCATTCAGCTTCCACATGAAAATGACTGACAGCACAGGGTGGGGGGCTCACATCTTTCTCTGGCAGCTGTGAGCAAGGGGGGTCACTGCTGAGGCTGGAAGGAAAGAACAAGTGTTAGGTGGATGCTAAGAAAGTAATATCGAAGAGGGGTAACGTGCATATACATGCAAGAAAAATAGGAGATTTGTTGATTGTTTAGGGACTGTACAGAGAGTGAAATTCATTTTGGTTTTCCATGTGGGCTTGACTTCCACATGAACTTCACATCACCTCAGAGGAGATGAACATGAACAGCTACAAGGTTAAAATGTAATAGGAATATTGGACAAAAGCTATCAAGTGCAAGAAGGGAAAAGAGGAATGGGCAGCAGAAGGTGCCTGCAGTGCTGTCTGTCCCCGTAAGGCAACATCCCTTTGGTGGTGGCACATCTGCTGGGTGCCCGCCGGTGCATGGTGCAAACAGACAGATACCTGCAGCACAGAGATGGGTAGGTATTTCTAAAGCTCTCCCGCACTTCAGGTCTCCTGGCAGAGACCTGCGGCTCTGCTGCGCTGTTTTGCAGGAAGCAAAGAGTCGTAGAGGATCCCCCTTCAGTCCAGGCAGCCAGAGCCCTTGAGTAGCACGGTAAGGCTCACCAGCTCTCCCCTTTTCCACACAGAGGGCTGGAAAGAGCATGAAGGTTCTGAATTGCCTTCCCTCCTGCACCGCCAGCACTCTGCTGCAGAGGAGAGGGGGAAAGCTAGGGAGTGATTTGTGCCAGGAGAAGAACAGGGGCACATTATATCTTCTTTGAAACACCTGTTAAAACAGGGATCAATACATGGCTCCCAGAGTTACAGTCTGACTCCTGACCTTTACTCACAGTAGTGTGAAGGCTTCAGTTTAAGCCTACAGAAATAAGGCACAGCAATAATATTGCCATTGAATCCCAAGAGTCCTCTGTTGTAAGATTTAACAGCCACAGGTCTGTGAACACTGGAAGGCAACCTGGATGGCCCTGGAGAAGAAAAAATGGCAAGGTGCATCAGCAGGCCCTGTGTTGTTGGTTTTATAGAGAGATAAAAATATTCTTCCCCTGGAATTTTTTTTTAATTAAAATCCAGGCACATTTTTTTGGACACATAGCTCTGAAAAAAAAAAAAAAGAAAAAAAAAGGAGAGGAGAAGGGCACTGGGACTCAGCAGCTCTCTCTGTGCCCAGGGAGTGCCTGGTGGTACATAGTCCCATCTCATTTTCGCAGAAAATGCCTGGCACAAAGTCTTTCGTGTTAGGTGACTAACCGTGTCTTTATGGGGCAGGAGGGTGTTCCTGCTTGAAGCCAAAAACCATAGGACTCTTACATTTCTTCTCCAGCAGAAGTTGTGCAATCCATCCAATGCCCTGGTGACAAGCCATTGTGTGTTGGGTCCATCGCAGCCAGTGTGTCTCGGATGCCTTGCCATTATTGTGCATGTACAGACCATCCACTCAGAGCATTCACAACAGGTTGACCCATCCTTGACAGATCAGACATGCCACTCATCCTAGTGCCAGCCAGTGCACATATATCCCTCTCTTGTACAGGACACCTGATTGCCCCAAGGCATGCTAAAAGAGCCGTGGAAGAACTGAATTTCTGGGCATGTCTTGGTACACCAGCAGATGTGATTGCCAGAGAATTGCGTGGTACAGGTTAGGGATGTTTGCAGTAAGGGGAAGGGATATTGGTAGAGATGCTGGTGTCCTTCCTAGAGGTGGAAGCAAGGAAGGCAATGAGGGAAGAAATCAACTTGGACCTAGAAAGCAAAGACTAGAAGAAAAGTGAGGGTTAAGAGCTTAAAAGACTCCTCCTCTGCTGCCACGTTGAATGACAAGACCATTCTTCTCACTCCTGGGGCACAGATTTTATTCTAGTATACAAGAATTTTTCTGTCTTCTTCCACAAACGTAGGAATGACGATTACCAGAGAGTGAATTAGGGACTCCACAGAGAGTAACTGCCTTCTGGGGATCTACAGTTTGGAGGAGCTGGATGCAGAGAGATATGGGTGCTAAGAGGGACCTCCCTAGCAGGAGGTAATAGCAACCATATCAGAAGTGGACGCCACAGCAGAAGCAGCCATGTGCAGACATGAGAGCCTGGAACAAGGACTGTTTATCCATCTGGGTCACTCTGAGGTACCTGAGAAGCGGACCATGCAAGCACATCTGCTGTCTGTGGGTTTGTTCCTCTCTCAGCTCCTGTGAATGAGCTTTGAATCATTCAGGTGAAGCACCTGAGCTTGAACCCAGCAACTTTCACCAAGTCTTATTGAAATACTGCTCACTGGGCTGAGTTTCCAGGAGGGAGAACCCCAAGATTTCCTTTCTGAAGAATGACTTTTGCACCTTGCATAAAAGTGAAAATGTCAAGCCATTTTAAAAAAAAGCCAACCACTCATACAAAAATTACCCATACAAGCCCAAAGTGTCATTCTCGAGGGAGTGCTGCTAAAATAGGCTGCAAATGCCATTGGGCTTGGTTTTCATCTTTTCTCTCTCAGTGTGACTATGACATGTGCTGGTATTTGCTTTGTGAGATAACAACAGACATAGGACATTTCAGGAAATATGAGGAGACAGCTAACCATAATATCTGCAACCTTATCAAAGTCAGCACAATACTGGTCTGAGTATAACAGGAAAGCAGCAGTGGTACAAACTGGACACACAACTTTAAAAATGTCATGTCTCATTATCAGTGATGCGACTAGCCCATCCTTGGTTAACACTAGACTGTAAGTCTACAAAGCGAATGCAATGCTGCACTCTCCCAGGCGTGATACAAGTTTCCAATATGCGGCATCTTCACTTTAAAATATCATGCTAACTAGGTATGGGTGTTGACAACGGTCCAAAAATCCTGACGGCTGGCCAGTGCCTGAATGAAAGAGGAAAGCTTTGCTTTCACGTCTCCTGGCCTGCCTTCCTCAGCATTGTCCTCGCACGAGCTCCATCACGCTCCTGCTTCAGCCTGAGCGCCAATAAGCACATTTTACGATTGTTTGCTGGGTTCAAAACACTTGAAACATTTCAAAGCACCTGACATCCTTTCAAGTTAGCTGCTGAAAAACCAAGCACAAACAGAATGGGTTTCAGAGAAGCTCTGTCAATCAGCGCTCAATCTGTATGTTCTCTGAGACATTCCTTATCCTGGCTGATTTATTTCATATTAAAAGGGCTGTCAATCTGTATCACAAGAACAGGTTGGAAAAAAAAAAGTGAGTGATGTCTGTGACTTTTTTTTTGTTTATTTAAAATGATATTTCCCCCCTCTTCTTTCCTTCCTTGCATTCTGTCTTACCCACCCCCACCCTTATTTTTCTCCACAGGTATGGTGTGAGTGTTGTATACCACATGCATTTAAATTAGAAATATATTTTGCAAAGCTGTGGCAGACTCTTTTTTATTATCCATCAAATATATCCTTTTTACCATCTGATGGCTTGGCAACAGGATCATCTCTCTTTCAGTTAAAATAAATGGGCCAGTAAAGTGGTGGAATATTCACTGTGCTGAAAAGACTTTACACTAGTTAATGTACACTGCGTGCTGTGGGTTTCATTACAGCAGAATACTAATGATGCACTGCATGTCTCCCCATGGTATCACTTTATTGTACCAGCTGTATTATTGTTTTATATTAATATATTGATTATTGTCTTTCTCTTGTGTGTGTTTCATGTCCTAACTTTTTTCTCCTGGCATTGCTTACCTATTACAGTTGGCAATTGTTTTCAATATCACATTTTGGGAATGAATGTTGGTATTTATATGATTTCTTTTTGTTTTCCCTCGTGTCTTCAAAGTAATTAATTTCCCTTGTTTTCTGCACAGATGTTGGGATATTTTTCAGCGAAACTCAATAAAGAATGACACCTTCACGTATGGGTATAGAGGAAAACCAGACAAATATCTTGGCATTTCAGATTCCGAGGAGGGAAGGTATCTAAACTCTTAAAAGACCAATTCTTGGGGTTAGACAGATGCTGAGGAAGATCTGATTTCTGGATCTTTTCTCCAGTTTGTTGGACTGCAGAACTCGAAGAGCTTGTTTGCTGTTACTGTAAGATAAACCCTGCACCTGGGCTGGGTGGCTGTTCTGTTCCTCTGAGGAAAGGAGAAGTGAAAGTTGAGTTACGAGGATGAATTTGTAATTTAAAAATACTTGGAGTGTAGAGGCACCGTCGTTTTGTTTCGTGTCAATTCAGCAGCTTGCACTGTGGGACCTGGTCCAGGTCTGGAGCTTGTAGGAGCTGTACCAATGTAGATAACAACGGAGAGTAACACCCTGGTAAATATGCAGTGATGCAGCTGTTTATGTCATGTGGCCTATAAACAATTAATTCTCCTAGCATTTTTTAAGGTATTATAACATGTTGCTATCATGGCTTTTTCACAGAAAGCTTGCTGATGATGGCAAGTCTGTGAGTCACCTGAACACACCGCTGGCAGTGTCAAGGAGGAGAAAGTGGAGGTCCGTCAACTGACCCATTGCTGTAGGAAGAGGTACTGAATTCCCCTCCCCAAACACTGGCTTGGCGGGCTGCTGGGCAGAAGACCCTGCAAGTCCTGTGAGCTTGGACCAGCATGGAAAGATACAGAGCCTCGAAGGCTGATAAGGAAAGGATCTCCAGCGAAAAAAAAATATTTGGAAGGAGATAGGGCAGCATGGCCAGCTGATTCATGCAGTGAACACTCAGTGCATGGCCCTGGCCTCTCCAGGTGTGCATGAGGTGGAGCCAGCTGTGTCTGGCAGCTGGTCTGTGAGCCTCACAGCTGCAAAGCGCCCTTTCATTCCTCCCCAGCTTGTGGTGTGGCAAAGTTTCGGTATCTCCTCCTGATGGCACAGCGTGGATGAACTGTCTTTTCCTCACAGCCCAGCTCTGTGCAAGTGAGGGGTTTGCAGAGTGACGGGTATGGCCAGAGCGATATTTGTCCTGCTGCCCGGGAATGAAGGTGATCAACATGTATTGTTTATCGGCATAGGAAGTGGTAGGAAAAAGCTATGTTTGAAGAGAAGATGCCAAATTGCTGTGTGAATCGGAAGACAGTGCTGGGTTTCATGACCACAGGAGAACAGCCTCCTGTTGCTGAGTTGGTGTCTCTAGGGCTTAGCACCCTTCCACCACACTGAGCTCATGCTGGAAAATCAATATGCATTTGCAAGCCTTGCTTTTCAGGTGCAAGACTCATGTAGGCAATATGTAACCACTGTAATCTGAGAACTTTGTAAACTCAACAACAGCTAAGGAAGGAAGATGGAGTTTTTTCCCAGTGTGAAATAACAATCAATGACTAAAAATTTTTCCTTGAAATAATAAAATGGAAGGAGACACAAAGACTACTTTCTACTGGACTGTAAAAGCACTGTAATAATCCATAGCGAGCCCCTGTGAACAAGTGTTTCCATCTGCTCCATACGTTTACAACTCTGGCAATTAAGACATAAGGAAAGATCTTTTGGGCAAAGCCTGTTCTGTCACTAGAAACATTCCTGTGGGGTAATTCCTCTAGCCTCTTCAGGCCAAATTTGTGACTGGTGTTACCCACCAGCTCTCTCCATGGAGTAAGTCAGCATGACTTGCTGACTTCAATAGGGGAAAAACAATTTACAGTCCTTATGGGTATGATTGACCTTGATGGATCGTTTTTAAAATGTCAGCATCAGCATTACAAAGACTTTGTGAGGGCGATTATAATGGTAGAGCTCACTAGTGGACAAACAGTTCATAATGGCAAAGGACTTATTTTGCTGAGACAGTGAATTCATCCACTCTCCATGGCAAAGCAACTGCCAGCAAAAAGACTTTATTGTTGTTTGTTTTGTCTTTTACTGGTACAGTTACATAAGGTAGGGCTAAGATGTCAAGGTGGTGTAGCAGCCTGTATTTTTCTTTTCCAAATTAGAGGTTAAGTAAGCCAACAGAAACTCAGTGGGAGTCGGGAAATGCTGACTCT